>CM042406.1:29408495-29453495 GCA_023634145.1 Thymallus thymallus
TTCTAAGAGTGTATTGTGTGATTTCAACCTTTTTTATTAAGAGTGTATGGTGTGATTGCAATCATTTTTTCTAAGAGTGTATGGTGTGATTTCAATCATTTTTTCTAAGAGTGTATGGTGTGATTTCAACCCTTTTCTCTAAGTGTCTATGGTGTGATTTCAACCCTTTTCTCTGTATTATTCCAGCATGAACATGTGAAATTATTAATGATGTTCTGTTTTGGTTTGCTAACCCTGCTAGGTTGAAATTAACCCAGCGTAGGAAACGGAAGTCAGGTTAAAAATACAGTATCCCTGAAAACCGGCAGCATCCGCTTTCTGCCAACTCGGCTAAGGGTGGTTTGAAAGGGGCAGCAGAATAGTTTGAGCGGGTGGAGAGTTGTCCTAGTATCCATCTGACAAGACATGCTATATTCTTTGTCTATCTTCAATTCCACTGAGGAGACATGAAAGGCAAAGAGAAGCACAGAAAACATTGATTGAGGCGCAGTTGAGACATGCTAATATTTTGTTTTCATTCGGCAGGACTTCTGGCTGTGGCACATCATTTGATTTTTGCATGCATCGAGTCACACCGCGTGAACCGTCACAACATGTGTTTCTGTCCGCTGAAGCCTGAATGACTGCCTTTCATTGGACAATCATCTGGGGACAACGGTTGGATGTTTTATTTGGCAGAATCCCATCATGTGTTCATGCCTGTTTCCTTTGGTCTGTCTGCTGACCCCGTGTATCATTGTAAAACCAAATAGGAACCGAAAATACTGTAGCGTAGATATTGTAGAGCAGCATAGTAAAAACAGAATTAAGCCTTGACTCAAAACGCAGTACACAATTTACAGTCAACTGATTATGAACATCTAATCTTTATCTCTCTCGTATCTAGCTGGTTTTAAGAGCTAGGCCATTAAAACAGCAACCCGTTAACACATCTTAGCAAAAGACTCTCTGCCACCCTGCCTTTTCCTCATTTAAATTCAATTATCGTGGAGAAGTAATTTAGACAGCCGAGGGAATAATGAGGAGAGCATAGGAAACATAACGGTGCCTGCACGGTGACTTCTTTTGTTCTGTTTTTCTGGATTGGCAAGATAATGGTGCGAGGCGCCGCGAGGGGGGCAGGAAAAAGTGGCGCTCACCACATTATCTTTCACACTGTACAGGATAATCATGGTGTAGGGAGGCTGGGAGTAGTAGGAGAGACATATCTGCTTTGAGATCAAGGTCAAAACAACTGACACGGAAGAAGGTGGAAATTCAGTTTCAGAAACAGTCACGGCCTCCTGAAAACCGTATTGATCAAGATTCTAGTTCCTCTTCCCCTCCAGTTCCAAAGTAATTTCACTGATAGACCCAGGCGGAAAAAAATACATTATTTTCTTGTCATAAGGCCCACAATGGATCACTGTTAAGAATATACTGTATGTCAGAGAAAGGAGGCAGGAGGGTGAAATTGTATGAGGCCCATTGCATGAGGCGTTTCAAAAAGAAGCATTGACCTACCCATCAAGACCCTGTTCAAAACGCCCTCCCTTCCCAAGACCTGAAATTTAGATCACTCATGAGTGGACACATGGTCAATTATCAGTGTTTTATTGTGGCATTTCAATATGGACTCGAAATACCCCTGTATTATATGTTTAATAAGACACCTGAAAGATGAACGAATGTTGAGCAAATGTTTGTCCAGAACGATTACCATGGGGATTGAGGGAGATGAATGCTTTGGTTTCAAGGCTAGACAGCCGTTAGCCACTATCCCTGAGAACACAGTCCTGCTTTCTACATGCAATCAGTGGGCTGAAACTTTACACACACACAGATCAATACACCCCTAGCATAAGGTCCGCTGAGGCGTTGCAGTGAGCTCAGCCCCGAATGCAACCGAGCCAAGTGCCCTTTACAACAAAGTGAGAGCTACTTTTTCTTATTTATTCATTTGATTTATGCACTTTGACGGTAAGGCATAGAAGCCACATTCCGGTAGTCCAACTTCATTTAAGTAGTAGAGTTCTTTATCTATATAGGTTGAAGAGTAATCCTTGATTAAAATGTTACATGCATAGGCTAAATGTACAGGCTATGAGAAACACTATGCAAGCAGACTTAACTTTCAGCAAACTGAAAAGACAAACTAGAGGATGTACAAATATGTTTAGCCACATTTGATAGGGTTAGGGTTAGGCTAAAATATATAAGCGACTCTGCATACTCACTAATGCATACTCATGCTGTGGGAATGCTACTTCCTGACTCAGAAAAAGGAGCAGAACATGTTGAACATCTATCTGGCACTGCTTAGATTTTGGGGGTGAAAGACTTGTAAAAGATGCAAGAGATTCAACTTTTGATGTTGTAAAATAATTTTTGAGTATCTCTTTGTTCTACGGCATATTTCATGTCTCGCCTGGGTGTTGGATGTTGTTCAAACACAGTCCATCCCCTCCAAGTCCTCCTACCTTCTATTCCTGCTTTATTATCCAGACCACTGTACAGGGTCCTGACCCCACTTTCCTATTGCTGTTTCCTCAGTGTTTGATGCTTGGCTTGCCCCCCTGCTTGGATTATTGCAATACTCTATGCACTCACTTTGATGGAATAACTATGAGCCAACTTGTAGCCAGTATGGAATTTCAGCTGTTGGAGGGATGACCTGACTGACAGGTGGAGAGATGGAGAGATGGAGAGAACGGAAGATTTTTTTGTTTTGTGTTTTTCTGATACAAAATAAATAGTGTTGTCCTTTTCTCTGAGGACTTGATTAAGTCGTTGAATTAATTTGTCAATGTCAAGAGTCGCAACATTGCTATGTGGCGCTACCGTGCTGTAGCCTACGTTGTTTTCATTGTTTTTTCAGCGGTTAATTTATTGACTGAGTGCCTAATTGATTAGCTGAAGCCTTATGTTCAAAGTCACCTCACCTGGATGTTCATGGGAAAACACATCCAATCACCCTCTCATCCACGCATCAGCACCATGGTGACTTAACCCATTAATTAGTCCTGTTAATCAGATGTGGACTGACCTAATTAACTGTTAACGAGATATACATTTTCTTTGAATCATCCCAAGTATTATGTAACAATGCATACTTTTTGTATATTTATATTCATCTCAATAAGATGTGGGACCTTTCTCAAAGTTAGCATGAAAACTACAAGTGAACATGAAAACTCTTCAAACTGTTGAAAAATAAAGCTGGGCATAAAATAAAATAAAATGTTATTCAGAAACCAAATGCCCAAAACAGAAAACAGAGCATTTTGGGTGTGTGAGGCCATGTTGATGAAGATCCCCTGTGTTTGGGCCTGACTGTGTAGTTTGAAAGAGAGTCACACATCAATCATTAATAGGAGGAGTCCTGCTGTCTGGCCAGCCTGCTAGGAGCTACAGGAGCCAGACATACACACGCACGCTCACGCCGCTCTCTTCACTAGGCTAGAATAATTGGCTGTCGCACCATGTCAATGTCTCGTTAGCCCCTGTATTGGCTCCTCTGTAGGTCAGAGCAGTGTCAGTGTCACACTGAGCTGAGCCGAGGACAGACATAGCCAGGTGCAGCTATAACTGGGACGGGAGGAAGACACCGAGGCTGTGAATGATGTGAGCTGTGAAACTCGGAACCATACTATTACTGAATGCTATTCAGACAAGACCAGTGATCAGATTTCTGGGATTAAGTCTGAAATCCTACCAGGGCAAGACAAGACGTTTAAGTTTTGATTATTCAACAAAACCTAACCTAAATGTGGCCTATAGGCTTCAAAGTGCATTATCTGTGCTTGATGAATATTGTCATTCTTAATGAGTTTCTCCGGTACGTTTGTCAACTTTTTAGCCAGTAGTTGCGTTCACAAACCAAAATTGGTCCCTGAAAATTGCGTACTAGGTCACATATGTTTAAAAATACTTACTAGTTGCCAAAGTTCCGGAGCATGTCTTTAACTTTTCTGGACATTCTATTCCCTGTTTTGATTGAACAGGGCTTTTCATGGTCCTTCGAGCCAGATAGGATCAATGATCAATGTTGCTGCTATGACAGAGAATAGGGGAGAGATATTACTGAACCACCTTTACTACGTAACTATCCTATCCACGCCACCAAATGTTGCTACTGAAAATTTGGGGCAGATAGTTTGCATTGAAGTACTTTTACTAACCAACTATCACTGCGACGTACAATGTGCATAGCTCAGAAGTCAGAACACAATAAATAACTGTTGTGAAAGAACAACAACAACATCAATATCAATATCAACAACAACAACAACAACAACAACAACAGAAACATAGTTAAAAGTGGCTATTTGCTGAAATTTCAATCACTTCTATACATTTCCACTACTTATAATAATAAATAAACAAGACATTTCCACAGTAATTGCCCCCTACAGAATACAGGGTATGAAAACCACACGTCACTCGACAGCCTTTTGTATGTTGACTCGAAGATGAGCCTTTACAGCTGTCACATTGACCAGCTCAACGAAATAGGATTTGCAACACGAATTACACTTCCTCTCCTGTCACGAATCCTCGACTGACCTATTCTAATCTCAGGAATGTATTTTGCAGCCTGCTGGTGGTGCTTGTTTCTTAGTCCTGTTTTCTTTCTATAAACCGAATTTGATTCAGTATAAGTATCCCGGTATCCATTTAAGGTTGTTGACAAGCCTGACAACAATCTTCAGTAGTGGAAGGAAGGGATGAGAACTGACAGGTGACGAGACACAAACAGGAAATTCAGCCGGTGCCCTGTCTACCGAGCCCTCTGATACGTCCGGGGGTTGAGATATAAAAAACATGGCACATTTATTACAGTCCGCCGACAGTCTTTCATTTTTATGACTGTGCAGAGGTACTCAGCAATTGGCGGAACTATTAGCCGAATCACGTCAATGAGTTTATTTTTTTCCTCCTCTTGCCAGACAGGTCAGATATTATAAACCTGTAGTATCATCCCAGAGACGCCAGTGGAAAGGTTACAACGCCCGATTGAATCTCCTTATCCTTCATCCTCATCCAGCTGTCCTGGTAGACTGAACACAGAGACAGCTAGGATAGAGCCTGATGGGCTATCTGCACCAAAAGGAATAAAAAATACCCATCTAGAGTGGAGAGAGAGGCAAGTCAGTGGACATGTCACTGCCTGGAAGCTGAGGGGAGTGTAGAGAGGCCAGTCAGCAGACATATCACTGCCTGGAAGCTGAGGGGAGTGTAGAGAGGCCAGACAGTTAGGATGCAGTTTGTGAATGCCTGGCCTTCATTAGGGGTGCTGTTTGTGAATGCCTGGCCTTCATTAGGGTGCTGTTTGTGAATGCCTGGCCTTCATTAGGGTGCTGTTTGTGAAAGCCTATCCTTCATTAGGGTGCTATTTGTGAATGCCTGGCCTTCATTAGGGTGCTGTTTGTGAATGCCTGGCCTTCATTAGGATGCTGTTTGTGAATGCCTGGCCTTCATTAGGGTACTGTTTGTGAATGCCTGGCCTTCATTAGGGGTGATGTTTCTGAATGCCTGGCCTTCATTAGGGGTGCTGTTTGTGAATGCCTGGCCTTCATTAGGGTGCTGTTTATGAATGCCTGGCCTTCATTAGGGGTGCTGTTTATGAATGCCTGGCCTTCATTAGGGTGCTGTTTGTGAATGCCTGGTATTCATTAAGGGTGCTGTTTGTGAATGCCTGGCCTTCATTAGGGGTGCTGTTTATGAATGCCTGGCCTTCATTAGGGGTGCTGTTTGTGAATGCGATTACGTCCACCACCTTACAATCAAATCATATAGATAGAACTGATGTGGTGACTATAGGCCTAGTTTCATTCCATATGCCCTTCATTCATGTGAAATGAAGTAGTATACTGTATGCCCCCCCCCCCACTCCACAAATGTAGACCAAATGTACAGTAACTAGTCTATAGATATAATATGATGCATACATTATTAACCAAAAGCTCCAAGTGCATTCTACTAAAGTGTATACGTTAGTGCTTGCTTTGTTGGAATTAATGAAAAGATGGCTGTCAATTTGTAGCACGTTGCCGGACTGTGGGTGCATGGGTTGAACAGAGTGTAACCTTTACTGAAGTTCACAGTTAATCAAGTCTTTACTCCGTTTACCAAATTCCAACCACATAGAACTCCATGCCGTCATCGGATTGGGTGCACCTTCAATTAAAGTGACAAAGACAAACTCCATTACTATCAATGTACCTTAGGGTTTTCCTTCTAGCACTCTCCTGCATCCCAACCAAATAATGTTGGACTTTTCAGCTTTGGAAACTTTTAATAGAGTTCATTCCGCAATCAACCTCAGAGGGGAGCAGCGTGAACTCTGACCTCGTAGTATTGATCCTCTCATATGTTTTCTGGCCGAGGTCACAGGAATCCGTTTCCCCTTCCAGAGGTCAATAATGTCAATACAGTAAATTAGGTCATTTTGCTGGAAAACATCCAGAGATGGGTTTTACCAATTTCCATTTGACCAAACTTTATATTCGGGATAGACAATTACGGCCACATTTCAACTTGTCAAGTTGTCACACTTCCTGGTCTGAAAAGAGATCTGCAGTTGGAGATATCTCTAAGAGAGAGGGAGGGGGTAAACAAGCTACCTATTGTCAGGACCAATGATAAATCACTTGCTCATTGGAGACATCGGATTAATGGCATCTGTCTGAAATGGAGAGGTAGCGAAGCCAGAGAAGATACAACAGCTCCACCACAGGAGGTTGGTGGCACCTTAATTGAGGAGGACAGGCTCGTGGAATAGTGGAATGGTATCAAATACACCAAACACATCGTTTCCAGATGTTTAATGCCATTCCATATGCTCCGTTCTGGCCATTATTATGAGCCGTTCTCCCCTCATCAGCCTCCTGTGACCTCCACAGACTTATTTATGTATTATCCAGGTATCACGGAAGACATACTGTTCTATTTGGTCAAATTACCTAGCTACAACTGACTTACAATTCCACTAAAACAAAGGAATGGCTAGTACTTAAAAAGCAAGTGAAAATTACTCCCTGAGCAAAGTTTAATCTAGCAAATTTAAACCATAGTCAATATACACTACCGTTCAAACGTTTGGGGTCACTTATACATTTCCTTGTTTTTGAAAGAAAAGCTCATTTTTTCTCCATTAAAATAACATCAAATTCATCAGGAATACAGTGTAGACATTGTTAATGTTGTAAATGAGTATTGTAACTGGAAACTGCTGATTTTTAATGGAATATCTACATGGACATACAGAGGTCCTTTATCAGCAACCATCACTCCTGTGTTCCAATGGCACGTTGTGTTAGCTAATCCAAGTTTATCATTTTAAAAGGCGAATTTATCGTTAGAAAACCCTTTAGCACAGCTGAAAACTGTTGTGCTGATTAAAGAAGCAATACAACTGGCCTTCTTTAGACTAGTTGTGTATCTGGAGCATCAGCATTTGTGGGTTCGATTACAGGCTTAAAATGGCCAGAAACAAAGAACTTTCTTCTGAAAGTTGTCAGTCTATTCTTGTTCTGAGAAAGGAACGCTATTCCATACGATAAATTGCCAATGTAGATATTCCATAAAAAATCTGCCGTTTCCAGCTAAAATAGTCATTTACAACATTAATACAGTCTACACTGTATTTCTGATCAGTTTGATGTTATTTTAATGGACACATTTTTTTTCAAAAACAAGGACTTTTCTATATGACCCCAAACTTTTGAACTTTCTACTTAGATAATGGCAAAAGTACTATTTTTTTCAAAAGTTTGAAGTAAGTCCTAAAGCCCAAATGTTACCATAAACCTGTAGATATCTGCTCCAGTTTTCCTTCAGATTGCCTACTTACAATATTAGGGCATGAAAAAACTATATAAGAGTGAAGAACAAATTGACTAGCTCCATGATTCCTTTGAGAGCAAGAATTCACTGGAGCTGAACTACTTTTTCTGCTAATTCCATGCATGATATCGCTCTGGTTTAGGTCAGTGAAGTAAAAAGTTGCACAGTTTTGTCAAATCGCTCCCCTCATTCTGTTTTGGTTGGAGTGGACACCAAGGCCTGACCTCCAGTGCATATTAAAAAAGCTCACTGACGGACTAGTGTAATCAATGTGCATGGTCGGGGAAGGAGAGAGGAGAGAGGAGAGAGGAGAGAAGAGAGAAGAGAGAGGAGAAAGGAGAGAGGAGAGAGAGAGAGGAGAGATATAATGGAGAGGAGATGTATGGGAGAGGTGTTTTAGGGGCGAGGAGAAAGGAGAGAGGAGAGGAGATATAAGGGAGAGGAGAGAGGAGAGAAGAGAGAGGAGAGAGGAGATAAAGAAGAGAGGAGAGAGATATAGGGAGAGGAGATATAGGAGAGAGGAGATATAGGGGAGAGGAGAGAGAAGAGAGGAGAGAGGAGATGTAGAGGAGAGGAGAGAAGAGAAAGGAGAGAGGAGATATAGGGGAGAGGAGATATAGAAGAGAGGAGAGAGGAGAGAAGAGAGATATAGGGGAGAGGAGAGAGGAGATGTAGAGGAGAGGAAAGAGGAGAGAGGAGAGAGGAGAGAGGTGAGAGATATAGGGAGAGGAGAGGAGAGAGGAGAGATGAGAGAGGAGAGAGGAGAAAGGAGAGAGAAGAGAGAGGAGAAAGGAGAGAGGAGAGAGAGAGAGGAGAGATATAATGGAGAGGCGTTTTTAGTGGGGCACAATTTAGATGTAGATTGGATCCTACTGACATCGGTGTTATCATTGTCTCTCATACTGGGCGGTGTAAGTCCACGCTGCAGTCTGTTGAATGTTCTGGTGCATGGGTGATGACTGGTGGCCGTGTTTAAAAGTCATGCTTTGTGACAAAAGCTCGAGTTTAATCATTTGTTGTAATATTTGTTAAATATTTTCTGGAGGATAACATTTGAATTGTAAACAGCTTTGTATGGCTTGTTTAAGAAAGGGAGATACATTAAACAAAGTTAAATTTTTAATTAGTAGGAAATTAGAAGTTGTAATCTGTATAAAGGCAAAAGGGCTATTTTTGAACAAAGGATGAATCTTAATAATCGTAATCAAGCCTTTCTTTAAAGATAGACCTAACCCCTGCCTCTCCAAGCTCCAGGACTCGCCTCTAGTCTGAAGCAGCACCCGACCCCAAATGTTATCATTCAGGCTGCCACTTTATCGTACAGACATTTTATCACTCCAAGTTCATGTTGAAAAACTTACTGAGGGGGTGGAAACTGTTTTCCATCAACTTTCTTTCTCCCTCCCTAGCAATTAAACCTTTGGGTCTAACCCAAATAACCTCTACATTTCAGCCGCTCATTAATCTCCAGAATTTCCTATGGATACACACTACAGTAGCACAACCGTCACCTTAGATCAATTTCACGCCCCAGTCCCCAGCCATTTATATGACAATAAATAGGAGTGGAATAGCAAGTGAATTGGTAGTTAGTAAACAATGTAAATGCACATCTGTGAACAGTGTGTATTGATCATGTTTTCATTTGAATGTTGGCTCATACCCTTCACTTGTCTGTTTCACCTCCTCCATCAGGTATAATGAAAGTGTTTTATTGAATTCAGCATCTGGTGTGCTGACTAGCAATATCTGAACCCAATTTGGCTTGTAATAACATTGGCAAGCAAACAGCATTCATGTCAGGTTCCATCCAACATGGTGTGGTGTGGTTGACTGTAGCAAATGAGATTCTCTGTTCTTTTGGATGTGTTAGCTGAAGGTGTTGTTCAAACGGCTATAGCAAGTCATTAATACGATATAATATGGAATCCATAGAAAATGACGTTAAAACGATCCATAAAAGTGCATGCATGCGAGGGAACAGCTAAAGTGCTAATATATTACTTGATATGCATTTCCTACTGTATATTCAACTTTCAGGTTTGAATTTTTTGTTTACCTGTGTTTTGGCACAATTAAAAAGTCATGTTTTCTCAGCATTTCCGACTAATCTCGACATGTTCATAATTTTGGTCGGGTGTTGGTTTTGACATAAAACATACTTACAAATATCCTCTTATGTGGAGATCAAGAGGGATACTTTTTAATGTGGCCCATTCTAAGATAGCTCAATGCCAAAAACCATCAAAACCAGCCTTTGATGCCCGAGCCAAAGATATTAACATTTTTGGAATGTGGTAGTGGAATGCAAGTGCCAGGTGTATTCCACAGTATAATTCGGTCTGAATTCAATTAAAGCAACATGTAAAATGCAATGTCACTTACTTATTAGGTTCATCTTTACGGCCGGCATCGGTATATGTTAAGGTTTGGGTTATTATAGCCAGCACTGTTTCTGATTTACCAATAGTTTATGGTCAGGTGTAAATCAGGATTTTTCTACACATCAAAGGATTTCCTATAAGAGACACATAGTTCATGATGTACGTATGTGAGTAGGTGTTTCAAGTTTCAAGTTATACTTGTCACGTGCACTAGTACAGTGAAATGCCTTTCTTATTCTTTCCCAACAATGCAGTAATCAATATCAGAAGTACTGTAAAAAAATAAATAATAAGTAGAACAAAAATAGAAATAGGAAGAGCATGGGAAAGAAAGTAAGCATTACCGTGACATGCTTACTTACAAGCCCTTAACCAACAATGCAGTTCAAGAAACAGTTAAGAAATATTTATTAAATAAACTAAAGTAAAAAAATAAATAAAAATACAAAGTAACAAAATAAAATAACAATAACGAGGCTGTATACAGGGGGTACCGGTAGCGAGTCAATGTGTGCGGGGGTACAGGTTAGTCGAGGTAATTTGTACATGTAGGTAGGCACATGAACAAATTAGGCAAGATTAGGCATTCGCCTATGGCACCACTTGAATTTGGGGAGGCATTTTGACAATTGGCTGCCACCCTCCGACGCCCCTGATCAGCTACTACACCGGCGGCGGCGATAGAAGCTGCTAAGGGGCCTTTTGGTCGCTCTCGATGGTGCAGCTGAGGAACGTTTTGAGGATCTGGGGAGCCAGATAACATTTTTAATATCATATTTCCAATAGCAAAGTTTGGTCGGAGCACGCAAGACAGCAGCCATACAGTACTGCGCCATCTTCGTCTTATGGTGTCAAGAATTTTCGTCTTAAGGTTGAAGAAGTTCAACAGTATGATGACCTAATGAGGGAAGTGAATGCTCACGCAGGGATCAAGGATCTAGTCTTAAAAAGCATCACACTCATTTGTTTACTCTAACATTGCAACTTACCCTCCCTGCCCACTCATAAAAAAATATATATATATATATATTATTTAAATATGTACAGTATTTACTGCATGTAGGAGTTTCCCAGTATTGCATGCATCTATTGCGTATGGATGTGATGATGAGTGTAAGGTTCTGTCCTGTTCAGGCCCGACATCACTCCTATACTCACCTGCTCGTCCCATCTTCTTGGATCGCCCCTCCTGCTGACGCTGTTTACCATAATTGTTTTCACCTGTGTTTCTGTCAGTCAGTTGCCTCTTGTGAGGTATTGTTTTTCTGTTGTGGTATTCATGCTGGTTCCCATTTGTGAACTCTGTGCTGTCACGTTCATTAAAACTGGAAGGTGAACCTTCGCACCAGTCTGAGGTCCCGAGAGCTCTGGAGCAGGTTTTCATCAAGGATCTCTCTGTACTTTTCTCCGTTCATCTTTGCCTTAATCCTGACTAGTCTCCCAGTCCCTGCCGCTGAAAAACATCCCCAGAGCATGATGCTACCGCCGCCATGCTTCACTGTAGGGATGGTGCCAGGTTTTCTCCAGGCGTGACGCTTGGCATTCAGGCCAAAGAGCTTAATCAGACCAGAAAATCTTGTTCCTTATGGTCTGATAATCGTTAGGTGCCTTTTGGCAAACTCCAAGCTGGCTGTCTTGTGACTTTTATTGAGAAGTGGTTCCGTCTGGCCACGCTACCATAAAGGCATGATTGGTGGAGTGCTGCAGGGATGGTTGTCCTTCTGGAAGGTTCTCCACAGAGGAACTCTAGAGCTCTGTCAGAGTGACTATCGGGTTCTTGGTCACTTCCCTGACCAAGGCCCTTCACCCCCGATTGCTCAGTTTGTCTGGGCGGCCAGCTCTAGGAAGAGTCTTGGTGGTTCCAAACTTCTTCTATTTAAGAATGATGGTGGCCACTGTGTTCTTGGGGACCTTTAATACCCTTCCCCAGATCTGTGCCTCGACACAATCCTGTCTCGGAGCTCTACGGACAATTCCTTCAACCTTATGGCTTGGTTTTTGATCTGTCATGCACTGTCAATTGTGGGACCTTATATAGGCAGGTAAGTGCCTTCCCAAATCGTGTCCAATCAATTGAATTTACCACAGGTGAACTCCAATCAAGTTGTAGAAACATCTTAAGGATGATCAACGAAAACAGGATGCACCTGAGCTCAATTTCAAGTCTCATAGCAAAGTGTCTGAATACTTATGTATAGTGGGCTCCAAAATTACTGGCACCCCTGACTGGCAATGCACAAACAATATTAAAAATACCAACATGTGAGAAAAACTGTACTTTATTAATGTTTCAATGGAACCCACCAAAATCACACAATTATTTAATAAAAATGTATTTCACCAAAACCAAGGTTTCATAATTTTGGCACTACTCATTTAGTACAGAACATTGATTTTGTTGTCACAGAACCATTTCTGTGTGGATCTTGAGGTATATTTAGGGTCATTGTCTTGTCCCAGCCTTCTGGCAGAGGCAACCAGATTGTCAGCCAAAATTGCCTGATACTTGGTGGAAATTAATTATGCCATCAATCTTAACCAGTGCCCCTGGCCTCTGGAATTAAACCAGCCCTAAAACATCACTGACCCACCACCATATTTCACCGTGGGTATGAGGTGCCTCTCCTTGTATGCATCTCTGTTTCGACGCCAAAAATGCCGATGCTGTATCTGACCAAAACGTTAAATTTTGGTCTCATCTGACCAGAGCACCTTCTTCCAGTCATGATTTAAATGACATTTGGCAAACTCCAAGCGCTTGCGTCTGTGTCTTGGGGTCAGAAAGGGCTTTCTTCTGGCAACCCTTCCAAAGAACCCGTGGTTGTGGAGGTGGCATCTGATGGTGCTTTTTGAAACATGGTGACCCCAAGACGCCACCAAGGCCTGCAATTCTTTCACAATGATTCTTGGGGATTTTGTTGCTTCTCTCACCATCCTCCTCCCTATCCTGGGGGGGGGGGCAAAATGCATAAGCGTCCTCTACCTGTGAGGTTTTCAACTGTTCCATATCTTTAGAATTTTCTGTATAATTGCCCTGACAGTGCTCAGTGGTATATT
This sequence comes from Thymallus thymallus, assembly GCA_023634145.1. NCBI lineage: Eukaryota > Metazoa > Chordata > Actinopteri > Salmoniformes > Salmonidae > Thymallus > Thymallus thymallus. The sequence continues at coordinate 29,421,764 of CM042406.1, forward strand.
CAATCGTTTGTGGATCTTCTTGTAGCCATACCAGATTTATGAAGGTCTACGACCATCTGTCTCTTTTGAACTGCCAGTTATTTTGTTTTCTTGATGGTGTTGGATGACAAAGGGATATTGCATGCGTGTTACCTCATTTTTATACTCTAGTAAAACAGGAAGTGATGTAATGGCTCAATATAGTTCCTTAAGACTTAGATAAACTTAAATAAGTGAAATTGAATTCCTGGTTTAATTTTGGTAGATGTTATTTACAATAATCTTTAAGGGTGCCATTAATTGTGAAACCTTGATTTGGAGGACATTGATTTTCCATTGAAACATTAATATAGTACAGTATTTCTCACATGTTGGTATCTTGAGTTTATCTCTATAATTATATTGTTCATATTTTGTTTGTGCATTGCCAGTCAGGGGTGCCAGTAATTTTGGAGCCCACTGTATATAAGGTATTTGTGTTTTTTATTTATAAAACATTTGCATAAATGTATAAACATCTGTTTTCACTTTGTCATTACGGGGTATTGTGTGTAGAATTCTGAGGATTTTTATAATATTTAATCTATTTGAGAACAAGGCTGTAACGTAACAAAATGTGGAAAACCTCAAGGAGTCTGAATACTTTCGGAATGCACTGTTGTAGCCTAACTCCTGTTAGTAGACTATTCAACCTTGACATTGCCTCTCCTCTCAATATATAACTGTGCGTAGCTTAACGTCGATAGCAAACAACCTATTGTATCTCGTTGCTAAAAGCAATCAAATTAAGTATGTAATTGTGAAGTCAAGCGTTAATCGCCAGCATAACTATGATACCATAATAATTAAGGGTATTATTTTCCTTAAGGATTGGCACACAATTATAGCTCTCATCACAGTGGCATACAGAGACATTCAATAGAAGAGACGCACGCTAATAACAATAACAACAGCGACAATAGAATTAAAGCGTGGCTATGAGGGATACAATACAGTACTAATGGAGTACTGCTGCAAGGCTGTATGCAAGAGGGTTGCCATGTCTGCAAAGTCAATACAGTACTAATTGAGTACTGCTGCAAGGCTGTATCCAGGAGGGTTGCCATGTCTGCAAAGTCAATTTGTATGCCTATGGTAGCATTGCCTTCAAATTGTTTAATTTGGGTCAAACGTATCGGGTAGCCTTCCACAAGCTTCCCACAATAAGTTGAGTGAATTTTGGCCCATTCCTCCTGACAGAACTGGTGTAACTGAGTCAGGTTTGTATGCCTCCTTGCTCGCACACGCTTTTTCAGTTCTGCCAAACAAATGTTCTATAGGGTTGAGGTCAGGACTTTGTGATGGCCACTCCATTACCTTGACTTTGTTGTCCTTAAGCAATTTTGCCACAACTTTGGAAGTATTCTTGGGGTCATTGTCAACATAATTTTCCTTCCTCATGATGCCATCTATTTTGTGAAGTGCACCAGTCCCTCCTGCAGCAAAGCACCCCCACAACATGATGCTGCCACCCCCGTGCTTCACGGTTGGGATGGTGTTCTGGTCATTATGACCAAACAGTTCTAGTTTTGTTTCATCAAACCAGAGGACATTTCTTTGTCCCCATGTGCAGTTGCAAACCATCAGAGAGGTGCGGGGGGCTGCCTTAATGGACCCTCTGAATCAGAGAGGTGCGTATGCAGGTCATAAACGCCACCTACTTAGTCGTTCTGATTAAGAAAATTATCACAATGGCTGACACGACAATGGTCGTTGTCCCTAAACAACGACCACCAATCAGCCCTTAACAACTATCACCAATCAGCCCTAAACAACGACCACCAAACATCACAAAACAACTAATGTACCACCAAACATCCCTAAACAACTAACATCAAACATCCCTAAACAACTAACACCAATCAGCCCTAAACAACTACCACCAAACATCCCTAAACAACTAACATCCCTAAACAACTACCACCAAACATCCCTAAACAACTACCAACAAACAGCCCCAAACAACGACCACCAATCAGCCCCAAACAACGACCACCAATCAGCCCTAAACAACTACCACCAAACATCCCTAAACAACTAACATCCCTAAACAACTACCACCAAACATCCCTAAACAACTACCAACAAACAGCCCTAAACAACTAACATCCCTAAACAACGACCACCAAACATCCCTAAACAACTACCAACAAACAGCCCTAAACAACTACCAACAAACAGCCCTAAACAACTACCAACAAACATCCCTAAACAACTACCAACAAACATCCCTAAACAACTACCAACAAACAGCCCTAAACAACTACCAACAAACATCCCTAAACAACTACCAACAAACATCCCTAAACAACTATCACCAAACATCCCTAACAGCAACATGTCTAAGCTACTACCCTCTTATCCTTAATCAGCTGTGCTGTATGTAACATAGGCTTGTTTTAGAAACATTTGTAATGTCTCTCCTAATGAAGGCCTATGTAATTTAGTCTAGAGGCCCCAAGTCATGCTTTAACCATCAAAGAGTGCTTATTAAGGTACAGATATTCTGTCTTGTAATTCAATGTATTATATACAGTAGTGCAGACTATCACAGTGCCATCCGTTTTGTTACCAAAGCCCCATACACTACCCACCACTGCGACCTGTATGCTCTCGTTGGCTGGCCTTCATTATATATTCGTCGCCAAACCCACTGGCTCCAGGTCATCTATAAGTCTTTATTAGGTAAATCCCCGCCCTATCTCAGCTCACTGGTCACTATAGCAACACCCACCCGTAGCATGCGCTCCAGCAGGTATATCTCACTGGTCACCCCCAAAGCCAACACCTCCTTTGGTCGCCATTCCTTCCAGTTTGCTGCTGCCAATGACTGGAACGAATTGCAAAAATCATTGAAGCTAGAGGTTCCTATCTCCCTCAATAACTTTAAGCGTCAGCTGTCAAAGCTGCTTATCGATCGCTGCACCTGTATATAGCCCTTCTGTAAATAGCCCACACTACTACCTCATCCCCATATTTATTTTTTGTTTATTTTCAGTAATCTTGCACTCCAGTATCTCTATTTGCACATCATAATTTGCACATTTTTCATTCCTGTGTTAATAATGATAATTCTGTAATTTATGTCACCACTATAGTCTATTTATTGTTCTACCTCTTAACCTTACTGCATTTTTGCACTACATTTTGCACTCTGTATATAGATTTTTCTATTGTGTTTTTGACTGTTTGTTTAATGTGTAACTCTGTGTTGTTATTTGTCACACTGCTTTGCTTTGTCTTGGCCAGGTCGCAGTTGTAAATGAGAACTTGTTCTCAACTGACCTACCTGGTTAAATAAAGGTGAAATAAAAAAATTAAATAAAAGACGGTGGTGATCTATAGGAGGAAATGTTGTATTCTTCATTTTTGCACTATTAAAGGTGGCGAGAAATGAAATATTCATAAGATAATATGCTGCTTTAATATTAATAGAAATTAACTTTATAATAGGGAACACATTTTTATGTGAAGTTAGAATGATATAATTTCATTGTTTGATCACTAGCTGGGAATATTACGAGACCCAGAGATTAGGAACAATTTCTTGGACCAATGGTCTTTGGCCTGACACATCTTAACAAGTTGATGATAGTTTGAATAGTAAACTTTTTAGGCTTGTGTTGACTTTGACTAGTGTGTAGCGCCTGCCAGTTTTAAATATGAATGGAGAGAATGGTTAGCCTTAAAATGTTTTAAAAGCAATGATAAATATGTATGTATTTATTTATGCAACGTAATCACCTAAGGCAATAACAACCCTGTATAGAAATAAATATGAATAAATCAGATTAGCCACAAATAAAAATATTTTTTTAACACCAGTGACTCCGTTGTCTTGTTATGTTTACCTAAGAGTATTAAAAATAGTTAATTGCACTTAAGTGAAAAACAAACAGTGTGCCATTACACAACTATGAGGAGATCTCCAACACTCTTTGAAGCACTCCTATCTTGGATGGTGATACAGTTGTTGTAGCATCCTCTCTGGTCAGAGGAAGAATCCAGCAAGAGGGACCCGCTGTGGCTCTAACAAGATGACATTCTCTGAAGTCACCAAAAGTCACCGAGGTGCCCAGAGTTCATGTGCACTTTTAAGTAAGGTGAAACTCTACTCAGGCTCCTTAACAACTTTCTGATTCAATTAGAGCTCAAAGCAGAGGCCCTGTTTTGACTCTTTTGCCGGCCTCATTGACGAACGGAGCTTAAGGGCCACGCCACTCTGAGCTTCCAAGGAGCCGACTGACCTGGGGATTAGGTGAGGTGTCTCGACCAATTAAATACAGAGGCCAGGTGTCATGCTGATTTGAGAGGGGAAATTGAGATCTCTCTCCACATCTGTATAATTTAACCCTTGTTAGACCAAGACCACTTGTTGGAGGGTTTGAGAGAGACAAACCTTTCTCATTCTCTTCATCTTCCAAGGTAACCCGAGCTGCCATGCCTTGACCCCGCCTCCAATGCCTCTTCCATAGAGAGCTAATAAGATTCACCTGGAGGTTCCCAGCAGCCAGAAACTGCTGATCCTGGTTGATCCCATGGGCAAACCGGGGCATCGCCTCCCCTCGCACCCACCAGCCCCAAAACTCAGGATCAGGGATGGAGGGATTTTCCAACTGATGGTTCATTTGGCCCAGAGTGAGATCACCTATGATAAGGAGGTGGATAAAGGTGGAGGATAGGAGCTTCTCAGCACAATTTTTTTTAACCTTTATTTAACTAGGCAAGTCAGTTAAGAAGACATTCTTATTTACAATGACAGCTTACCTACAGGGTCAGCCCCTGGAGCAAATTATGCTTAAGTGCCTTGCTCAAGGACACATTGATACATTTTTTTTCACCATGTTAGCTCGGGTATTCAAACCAGCGACCCTTTGTTTACTGGCCCAACGCTCTAACCAGTAGGCTACCTGCCGCCCCATGCATCTACCCTACCTACCCTACTCACACACAACAACAGGAACACGAGGCACATCAGAAAACTAAACTTACAGTAGGAACTGCAGATCCTGTACTGTTCCAAGCAATATGGCAATACGTCATAGAAAATCATTATTAACATGTCCCATCTACTGTACTCTGCCCGACAACAAGCCAACTGTGTGCAAAGGTATGGGGCACAATTGTTCAATCAGTGCCATGTCTCATTTAAACAGACATACTGTGCATAATACATGCTGCCATGATCCTTTTAGCCATTTTTCAAAAAAAGCAATAATGATAAAAGCTTTTCCCTGATATGCGGTATTAAATTATTATAATATAGCCAAAGGCCACTAGTAATGGAAACGGTGACATTCGCATTCAGTCCTTTATAAATTGTTAAACATTGATCTATGGTTTAATATTTGCTTCCCAATAGCGTTGACAATGTGATATTACCTTGACAGAGGGCCATAATGTGTTCCGACGCGCAAGTGATTATTTAAGTAAGCTGTGACAGTAAATATAGCTATATATGACCTGAGAAATCAGCCTTACGGTTAGCGTGTAGCGTTACAGAGGGAGGAGAGAATGAGTAATATGACTATGGTATTAGACAATGCGCTCATTATCGTTATAAGGTTACATACAAGGTGATTTAGTACAAGATCAAAGACGAAAATGAATGCATTGCAGTAGCCAATAAATATTGTTTTCTGCATGAAGTAAAGGGATCATCAGTAAAGGGAGAAGGTAATAGTTGCCTCATCCCAGGGGCTGATGAATGACTTAAACCTGTGTGACCACATTAACGGAGATTAAACAGCCCACCATGGTTGTTGGTGTGCCACTGAACCAAGCCCCTACATTACTTCCTCCCTGTTGCTTACATTAAGTATATTGACTCCATAGCATGGCCTCTTGAAAAAAGTGAACCGATTGGTCCTCTTCTACAGTATGCAATATATTTCAATTAATTTATTTACTGTAAGGATGCAACACTATTCTGATTTACTGTAAGGATGCAACACTATTCTCTGAAGAGACCAAAGACAATGAAAACTTAAAATACTCTCCATACACTGGATTTCATGAAAGAGAGTTGACCTGAAGAGAGAGGAAGAAGAGTGAGAGAGAGAGAGGGGGGGGGATAGAGAGAGAGAGGGAGGATAGAGAGAGAGAGAGAGAGAGAGAGAGACAGAGAGAGAGAGAGACGAGAGAGAGAGAGAGAGAGAGAGAGAGAGAGACAGAGAGAGAGAGAGAGAGAGAGAGAGAGAGAGACAGAGAGAGAGAGAGAGAGAGAGAGAGAGAGAGAGAGAGAGAGAGAGAGAGAGAGAGAGAGAGAGAGAGAGAGAGAGAGAGAGAAAAAGTATTCTCTGCTGCCAGGCTGGGATGCCCACACCCACCTGTTTCTACTTCAGACTGTTGTTTTGTCATGGTGCCATCTTAGTTAGACCCGGCCTGCTTTAATGAGATGAGATGGCCCCGAAATGAGGCCGGCGGTGGGGAGAGTCAACTGTGAAAAGATGCTATTAACAAACAAATTATTTACGGGAGCTGTGGTATTTTTGTGAGCCCCTCGAGGGATTCTGCCGTCTCTCGCCGTCCTTTTCTTAATGAGCGGCAGAGTATGGAAGTAATATTCAGACACTGTAAAAATGTATTAGGTGGATTATATTGATTTGGAGGCGTGGATTCAATCGAAAGTGATAAGTGATAAGCACACAAATTAAGTGGTGTGATTCTAAATTATCTTGAAATATGATTAATAACTTTGATGTAGGTGAGGAAAATAGGTAGGCATGTGAGTTTTCAGCAACACGTTGTTGCTGAAACACAGTGTAAACCATTCCCATAACAATTTTTTTTATCTACAGAATCTCTAGCAGATGCCCCAATGGTGGCGCTTGTATCAGGCCATAAATAGTATGCATGTAGGCTGGATCTAGCTGGCGGCCTTAATAATCTGCTCGCATGAAGTCATACATGTTTAACCAGGAAATAGGAGTGAATAAAATAATAATCAATATCGGCTTTTAATTAAAGACAAACTGTTCATCTCTGGCTTCCCTTTGTCCCTTTTCCTCTGTAATGTTTTTTGGACTCAGGTTAAATACTGAACTCAGGTTAAATATCGAACTCAGGTTAAATAACGAACTCAGGTTAAATACTGAACTCAGGTTAAATATCGAACTCAGGTTAAATATCGAACTCAGGTTAAATATCGAACTCAGGTTAAAACAGATTGACATTCCTTCAAAAGAACATTTATTATTGCTCGTGCTCATTTTATTTGTTGTGGAAAAATCTGGGATGCTGGTGAAATGTTTACCCAAGTGTCAGCGTTTTCCTTTATTTGCACACATCTAAAAGTATGCATTTTTTTTATTCCGTAAGGGTTTCATATTATGTGTAATACCCTGTTAGCCAGTGATAAAGTACATTTCATTTCAACAATATCTTGGAGATGTAATCAACATGCAATTTGCTAAGTGCACAAAACGATCATTTTTGTTAACATTGCATATTTGCTTGGGAAATATTGCCCAGCCAGAGTGTATTTACTGTAAGGGGCCCTAATACATCTTCCCATCAGGCCTACGAGATTCTTGTCACCACTATCTCCCCCTAATCTGTTTAATACTGTTGATGCCCGCCCAAATTGCAAATGCTCTGGGGATTTACTAATGTCATTCTTCTTATCATTTAGTCATAGCAGCGTTCCTAGGGTCCCATAGATGGGCAGGGTGTACTGGCAAATAGCGCACCCCTCCTCTGTGCTCCCTTTACTCACCCCATGACCAATCACCCAATCCCATCTCCCCGTGCTACCTGGGTCTATGTGATCTGGAACCTGTGTGTGCCATGCCAGCCCATCCCTATGGACGATCTCATTGACCTCCTGCGGTGAAGGAGACAGGTTGTCCCGGGCTGAGACTTCTTCTACCGTTCACTTAGGGAACTTTGACTTATGAGGCGCACCGCATTTAGCCCAGCTAATGCAAGTGAGGGCTTTGCCATTAACCTCGGGTGGGGAGGAGTAAGCGAGTTTGATGCATTCAGATTGGCAGAGGACAATATTTCACCATGACAGGCATTACCAATGAATAATTAAGTGTTTAATATAATGATCTCGGGGATAGAGAGATAAGAGAGAGAGAGAAAGAGAGAGAAAGAGAAAGAGAGGAAAGGGATCGGAGAAAATGATAATTCCACAATTCATTGCCCTTAAACCTTATACGGTATTATTACCCAGTATTGCATTGGGGGGGAAATGGGGCTTTTGTTGAAACAAATAGGTTTTTGATGGCTCTGGCAGAGTAGTTACGGTTATTAGGTTTGAGAACTCTTTCATGATGGAAGTGGCATCCTGCAGTGCGGAGATCATGAAATTTTAAGTGGGGAATTTACGCCAGAAAGACTTGGACAGTGCAGTCTGGAGCATGTCGGGGGACACATGTGTTTTCATTGGGCGTGATGCTAGGCTAATGTCACTGGAAATAAATAGTTAACAATATATTTGTGCTACAGTAGCCTAGAGAGGTTTTTCTACAAGCATTCAGAATCTGATGAGACACGTTTAGTAATGAGCCAATTGAAAAAATCCTGTGCCCTGATACAAGGCAATGATTCAGTCAAGTAGTTGTCTATATACCAGTAATGCAAACCAATAGTCTGTGGCAAATAAGAGTCTCAGCTTGAATCCTCAGAAAAAATGTCATAATGCCCATCCACAATCGGGAGAAAAACAAAACAGTACAGTGTAGTTTGAGGAACATTTACGAGTTTGATTATTATTCCTGCAACACTCCGAATTTGCATAGTTTACAGTAAATTGTACAAATTCAACACAGGCACAGTCTTATCCCACCTTTGAGGCGATGTTGGTCGATGTGCCCTGGAGCAAGGCACTTAACCCTCATTTGCTCCAGGAGCGCTGTACTACTTTTTTGGGGGCTCCCAAGTGGCGCAGTGGTCTAATACACTGCATCTATGTGCTAGAGGTGTCATTACAGACAACCTGGTTTGAATCCAGACTGTATCACAACCGCCCGTGATTGGGAGTGACACAACGACAGATATAAGGGACCCAAAAGCGGACACGGAGGCAGAGATATGATTGACTGTTTAATAGGAAATATAGGGCAAGACAGGTTCGTAGTCAAGGACAGGCAATGTTCGTAACAGGGAGTCTGAATGGCAGTCGTCCAATAAGGGGGGTCAGGCTCGTAGTCGTAGTTCAGGCAGCGTTCGGTACCGGGAATCAGAAGACTGGCAGTGCAGAGGAGTAGACAGGCTCGTAATCCGTAATGCAGGCAGAGTTCGTTTGGCAGCAGATCAGATGGTCGAAGGCACATGAGGGGCTAGACAGGAACGTAATCCAACAGGCAGGTAGAGGTCCAAATACCGGGAAACAGACTGGCAGAGTTACTAATACAAGAGAGTGCTGGAAACGACTGACTAAGCAAGACGATCTGGCAAATGCCAACAGCACCCAAGATGCTAAATACACAAACTGATTAATGATGGTGATAGGGTGCACCTGGTGTGGGGAGGGGACAAACACAGACAGGTGAAACATATCAGGACATGACAGGGAGTCCCATAGGGCGACGCACCATTGGCCCATCCTTGTCCGAGTTTGGCCGGGGTAGGAAGTCATTGTAAATAAGAATTTGTTCTTAACTGACTTGCCTAGTTAAATAAATAAATAAAACTACTATGGCTGAGGCTTTAAAACAACATTTCAGTGCACCTATTCGTTGTATGTGACAATATAATTATATACATACTGTATATACTGAATATATATACAGTACCTGTCAAAAAGTTTGGACACAGCTAGTTTTTCTTTATTTTTACACTTTTTTACATTGTAAAATAATACTGAAATCATCGAAACTATGGAATCATGTAGTAACCAAAAAAGTGTTAAACAAAGTAAAATATAGCCACCCTTTGTCTTGATGACAGCTTTGCACTCTTGCCATTCTCTCAACCAGCTTCACCTGGAATGCTTTTCCAACACTCTTGAAGGAGTTCCAACATACACTTAGCACCTGTTGGCTGCTTTTCCTTCACTCCCAAACCATATCTTAATTGGGTTGAGGTCAGGGGATTGTAGAGGCCAGGTCATCTGATGTAGCACTCCATCACTCCTTCTTTCTTGGTCAAATAGCCTTTACACAGCCTGGAGGTGTGTTGGGTCATTGTCCTGTTGATAAACAAATGATAGTCCCACCAAGCCCAAACCAGATGGGATTGCGTATCACTGTAGAATGCTGTAGTAGCCATGCTGGTTAAGTGAGCCTTGAATTCTAAATAAATCACAGACAGTGTCACCAGCAAAGCACCCCCACACCATAACACCTCCTCCTCCATGCTTTACGGTGGGAAATACACATGCAGAGATCATCCGTTCACCCACACCGCGTCTCACAAAGACACGGCGGTTGGAACCAAAAATCTCCAATTTGGACTCATCAGACCAAATGACAGATTTCCACCGGTCTAATGTCCATTGCTCGTGTTTCTTGGCCGAAGCAAGTCTCTTCTTCTTATTGGTGTCCTTTAGTAGTGGTTTCTTTGCAGCAATTCGACCACAAAGGCCTGATTCACACAGTCCCCTCTGAACTGTTGATGTTGAGATGTGTCTAACTTGAACTCTGTGAAGCATTGATTTGGACTGCAATTTCTGAGGCTGGTAACTCTAATTAACTTATCCTCTGCAGCAGAGGTAACTCTGGGTCTTCCTTTCCTATGGCGGTCCTCATGAGAGCCAGTTTCATCATAGCGCTTGATGGTTTCTGCGACTGCCATAGTTCTTGAATTTTTCCGTATTGACTGACCTTCATGTCTTAAAGTAATGATGGACCATCGTTTCTCTTTGCTTATTTGAGCTGTTCTTGACATAATATGAACTTGGTCTTTTACCAAAAAGGGCTATCTTCTGTTTCTCAATCAACGTTGTCCTACAAAAGTGAGTCAAGGTTTACATTTCTGTGATTCTCAGTCCACCCAGGCGTACTGAGGCAGTCTATGTGTGCCTCAGCCTGCCCAGCAGAGAGCCACTTCCACGCCTCACATAAGTGACCTATGGCATCATATACATCCCGCTTGTTTTCTGTAAGACAGATTCACATGCATATTCATGCATACATATGGTTAGCCAGAATGAAGCGTGACTCTTCCCTGTAGCCTCTCCCATATTCAGCTGCACAAGTCAGTAAATTTAACTGCAGGTTCTAAAACTGGTCCGGTCAAACCTTAAGTTGTTGTGTGTACATTTATGTGTGTGTGTGTGTGTGAGTGTGGTTTTCAGTGAGTGAGGTGAGAACAGAGAGCCTCCACCTCCTCTTGCTCCATGTGCCTGTTTAGCTCAGTCCTCCATAAATTAACAATGTTTTACATCTGCTTTGGGGTAGATTGTTAGTTGTGTGCATTTGGTGGTTCCTCTGTTTATGAAAAATGAAACACTTTGCTGCATTCGAAAATGTTTCTCCCCCTGAAACCCCCTCTGCAACAATTTTTTGTTGTTGTATTTTTTTGGTATTTGTGAGGTAACCTTCGAGAACCCGTCGGATGTCCCGCCGACTCATTGTTGAGATTTTGGTTGTTTTGGATACTTTAAAGTCCAGGGGTGTCAAACTCATTCCATGGAGGGCCGAGTGTCTGAAGCTTTTAGTTTTTTCCTTTCAATTAAGGCCTAGACAACCAGGTGAGGGGAGTTCCTTACTAACTATTGACCTTAATTCATCAATCAAGTACAAGGGAGGAGTTGGAATGAGTTTGGAATGAGTTTGACTGTAAAAATATTGTAGGATTTTAATCAGGCTGGTTTAGTTAGTGATGTAGTAGTATAAAGTTGTCATTTACAACCAACAATGTAATTATGAATACAAGTGGGTCGGATTTAGATTTTGTCTACATGTATCCGTACGCCGGAGCGAATGAGTAACATTCATGAAGGTTCATACTTCTTCCGATCAGTGGGTATGCCTATTAGCTGGCCAAAATGACATGAAAAGTGATCAAAATATATAAACAGTATTGCAGTAATATCAGCAGTTCAGATTTATTTCGTTTTTAGAAAGCAAAGCAATCGATATACTATCCTAAACTTGCATCCCATTTTTTGCTAGCCCTGGCCACTCGCCTTCACTCCCATCAAAGATGTTAAAGCATTGGGCAGTTATAGATGAATGATCTACTAATACAGTTGCACCAATTCACTGTGGGTTGGGTTAAATGTGGAAGACACATGTCAGTTGAATGCATTCAGGTGTACAACTGACTAGTATCCCCCCCCCCTTTTAATCTTTGAGGGGGTGAGAACGAGTGCACAGGAGAGAAAGGGTGCATGCACACGCACGCTGTCTTATCGTTTTCTAGTTAGTCATCAATCATCATCGCTGAAGCTGACAGCTGACTTCTCTGATAAATAGCGATGTTTCGTGTTGTTTGATTTAGCTAGCTAGTTAGTTGTCATTCATTTGACCAAAGCTGCCACTATGCTCTGAATTACTGCTAATCAAGGATTATTTTTTACAAGTGGTCCCAACGATCGTCTGTCACCTCAGTCAGATCATGGTTGAAGAGATGAGAGCATCTTCAACGAGGAGCAAACAATGTATGTTAAGATAGCTAGCTAGTTGAGTACACAATGCAACCGGCCGTGATTGGGGTAAGATGGTGAAGGGAGTGTCCAGCCTCATGGATCTGGTGTCCAGCGCTGGATACAGGGTAAGATGGTGAAGGGAGTGTCCAGGCTCATGGATCTGGTGTCCAGAGCTGGATACAGGGTAAGATGGTGAAGGGAGTGTCCAGGCTCATGGATCTGGTGTCCAGCGCTGGATACAGGGTAAGATGGTGAAGGGAGTGTCCAGGCTCATGGATCTGGTGTCCAGCGCTGGATACAGGGTAAGATGGTGAAGGGAGTGTCCAGGCTCATGGATCTGGTGGCCAGCGCTGGAACCAACGTGGTCGCCATCATGGAGCACTCAGCTAAGGAAAGAATGATGACCTAGTAGTTTGTGTTTGTGTGTTAGATCTCTTTGCTTTTGTTTGTCAGAGAGAGAGTCAATAATCAATGTGAATAATTAATATCAATCAGTGGAGGCTGCTGAGGGGAGGACGGCTCATAATAATGTCTGGAATGGAGTGAATGGAATTATATGTGTTTGATGTCATTCCATTCACTCACATCCGGCCATTATGAGCTGTTCTCCACTGATATCAATGTGAATTAAATCCTTCTTGCCCACTGCCATCCGGGCCTTCAACAACACCAGGTCTCAGTCAACACAGGACACTACCCAGTCACTATATTGGCTTTTGAACACTAGTACTGTACTAGTTTACTTGCTTCTCTAAAGTTGTATTATGTTTCATGTGATTGTCTCTTTTAGAAAATAATCAAGCTCTGTTGTTGTGTTGTTTTTTTCTCATGCCTCAACGCTTTAGAAAAAACGGAATCTTTGAATTCTGTTTTCTCAGTTTTAACTTTAACCCAGGTTCTGATAAAGATTTGGCTGAAGTTAACATTAAACCCAGGTTCTGATAAAGATATATCAGTTATTTTAAAAGATCTGGATTTGGGACAGTTTCTAGTTTTTTTCCCAGGCCGCCACACATTTTATTAGGATCACCATTAGCTGTTGCGATACCAGCCGCTGCTCTTCCTGGGGTTCACACCAGTGGCGGTCAATGCCGTTTAAGATGAGGGAGGACAATTTTTTCATGAACATGGCCTTATTTCTATTACAGCATATTGGATGACTCTCATTAATATTCTATTCACCCAGTTCAGTGTAACAGAGATAGGTTTAGCCTATTACATGATACTCTAAAATTCCCTATACCCATCATGAGGTTGCTACAACCCAGCCTATGAATTAAAGTTTACAACGTAGGTGCACACAGGTCGAGACACATTTGAGGTGACAGACAAATTCAGTTATGTTTATCCCTATTTTGTTCCATTTGCTTTCGTTTAAGAAACCTTTTTCAACAGAATTGGCGGAATGAATACACCCCTGATTCACTCTCATAACAGCCATGACTTCAATGCACAACAAATCAGCTGCATGTGATGATGTGAAAAAACCTTTCCAAGCCAAACCTCTACAAACAACCTACATCGTTGTCACTATATTAGCTAAAGTAACGTCATAGTCAGCATAGCTAAATGAACTAATGCGTTAGTAAACCCGCTACAATCGTGCAGTAACGTTAGTGTACAGTCAGTAAGCAGTTACACCGACAGGCCCTGGTGGCAATACATTTGTAAAACCAAAAGCTTACCTTGACTAGGAAGAGTTCCAGTATTGTGTTGGAATGTCATAGCCAGCTATGGAGACGGTGAAAAGTGTAAGTTGACTATGCAAACAATTTGGAATTTTCAACACATTAATGTTTCTTATAAAAACAAGAAGTGATGCAGTCAGTCTCCGCTCTGCTTTTAGCCAAGAGAGACTGGCATGCATAATAATGATATTAGCCCTCTGATTACAGTGAAGTGCAAGACATGCCGCTGTGTTCTGTACCAGCTACAGTTCTGAGCATCTCTTTATCACAGACAGACCTCTCCCCATCTTCACAACCATTGAATCAATATGTTTTGACCATTAAAGTTCACAATCCAAGGTAACACCAAGTCATTTAGTCTCCTCAAATTTCTCAACAGCCACATTATTCATTATCCGACATCTAGAATTTAGGGAATGATTTGTACCAAATGCAATGCTCTTAGGTTTACAGATGTTCAGGACTAGTTTATTACTGGCCACCCATTCTAAAACTGACAAACTCTGTTTAGGGTTGCAGTGATTTCACTAGCTGTGGTTGAATCATCAGCATACATAGACACACAGTCTTTGTTTATTATTTAACTAGGCAAGTCAGTTAAGAACAAATTCTCATTTACAATGACAGCCTACCTACAGCGTCGGACCCTGGAGCAAATTAGGGTTATGTGCCTTGCTAAAGGACACATCAACAGGTTTTTCACCTTTGTCAGCTCAGGTATTCGAACCAGCAACCTTTTGGTTACTGTCCCAACACTCTAACCACTAGGCAACGCATTACCTTCACTGTGCAGGCAGACCAGCCAGGCACCTAG
The DNA here is from genome assembly GCA_023634145.1 of Thymallus thymallus. Taxonomy (NCBI): domain Eukaryota; kingdom Metazoa; phylum Chordata; class Actinopteri; order Salmoniformes; family Salmonidae; genus Thymallus; species Thymallus thymallus. Next base: position 29,436,825 of record CM042406.1, read on the forward strand.
CTACATACTGTGGAGGCGAGAGGTGAGCTGAAGGGAGCGTAGATTAACCTCTTCGGCAGAATGGAGACTGTGTGTGCAGCCTGGAAATGCCATTCATCATGAGCATGATGCTCTCTTTCCACTGCAGTAATCAGTCCCAGTGCAAAACCGTTTGATAAACATTGGCACAAGACAGAGCTAGGCTAGCTAATTGTGTTAGGGTAGATTAAGGGGTTTGGGTGTGGCGGTAGACTATAGGACATGCAGTTAGGTCATCATCGTCATGTATTTATCCACAGATCGGGTGATTGTACGTTCGGCGACCAAGAAACTAAACATCATGATGATTGGCTTAGCCAGGAAATGAAATAGACCAGGATTACAGTTTTTAAGGGTCCACTGTTCCTTCAGACACCACAAGATATTCCTCCCCATTTTATTTAACCTGTATTTAACTAGGAAGTGCCATTGAGGTCAGAAGATGTCTTTCTCAAGGGAGACCTGGCCAAGAAGGGCAGCTTTGGAAAAAATACATCTGTAGACATTATAGCTCCAACGGTCATTTCTTCTAATTGGACAACAGTTCCTCCGGTGCATGCCCCCTAGAACAGCCCAGTCCCAGTTGAAATAACGCTCAGAGGTTGTGGTCACACCGTTGCCCTATACAAAACAAACAGCGTACCACTGGGGACCGTATGTGTTTGTCTTTGACATTAATGCACTTGGCTCGGGCGGTCATATTCTGGTAACTGGGAGCTTCCTAGTAGAACAGGTGTTGTGGGCCAACCAGACCATCAATCTCCCGTGCCCCGTCTCTGTAGGATTCAGGGTTCATTATCGTCAAATAATCCATTAAAGAGAGTGATGGAAATGGAAGAGGAGTTGGGATACTAACCTTCGCAAAGAGCTAGCTAGCGCTGATGGGTTTTGAATAGTGGGACATTACTGGATGTATTCTTGGGACTACTGTGCAGTAAGGACTACTGTGTCGTTGGGACTACTGTGTCGTTGGGACTACTGTGTCGTTGGGGTACTGTGTAGTTGGGACTACTGTGCAGTTGGGACTACTGTGCCGTTGGGACTACTGTGTCGTTGGGACTACTGTGTCGTTGGGGCTACTGTGCCGTTGGGACTACTGTGTAGTTGGGGTACTGTGTAGTTGGGACTACTGTGCCGTTGGGACTACTGTGTCGTTGGGACTACGGTGTCGTTAGGACTACGGTGTCGTTCGGGCTACTGTGTCGTTGGGACTACTGTGCCGTTGGGACTACTGTGTCGTAAGGACTACTGTGTCGTTAGGACTACTGTGTCGTTGGGACTACTGTGTCGTAAGGATTACTGTGTCGTTAGGACTACTGTGTCGTTGGGACTACTGTGTCGCTAGGACTACTGTGTCGTTAGGACTACTGTGCGATGAATAAAGCGGGAGTGAAAAGAGAGAAAGAAGTGTTGGAATAGCCATTCACATTAAAATAAAATACCTTTTATAAAGTAATGTCTTTTCCTGAGGTCTTAGTGTGCCATCTTAATCTATATTACTGCAGAAATGCCATTAGGGTTTCTTTTAATGCCCTTAACATATTAATTGGCATTCCACTGTATGTGAGATCATATAGTAAATTGGATCCAGAGGAGTCAGCGACACCTGACCTATTGGAGATTTCACAGTGTGCTTATACCTTCATTTATCCACCCAACGTCCCCATGAATATTTAAGGCGGCCAATTAAACCCCAGGCTGCTGTCACACTGTGACCACACACACGCGTGCATGCACACACACTGACACGACCCATGTCTGACAGACACATCACACCCACACAGAGGCACACACACTTACACACACACACACACACACACACACACTGTGACACTGACATTGCCCAAGTCTGACAGTCACGTCACACATGTCATGTTTATGAGGGCATCTACAGACTGGGTTTGTGTTTTCTGTATGTAAATGTCTTTGGAGGGTCAAAGTCAATGGGTGTCAGTATGCTCATTCACCTTGCTGGGTCAATATAGAACACCAGGGAATCAGACGCCACTGTGCAGCTATGGGAATCTCTATACATGGCAATGGCAGTCTAACAGATGTTTACCCCAAAGAATATATGGCACTTCTAAGATATTATTCCTGCCAATTAAATATACGTACTTCATACTGATTAAAAAGAGAGGAGATGTGTTACTTACTTATAAGGTACTTGTGACATATTTTGCCTGCTGAATATTTCAAAATATCCAAATGAAGTGAATGATCTCATAAATGCTTAAAAGAGAGGTGATGTGTTAGCTACTTAGCTAATGCAAAGACTATATTGAACGTGACGGATCTTAACGTGTCTAATGCATGGGGTTCCACCAACGTCACTCTGCTGTCAAACACAGATTAGATTTTATGTGAGTCCCTTCTGAAAGCATGTCATTTTATATGACAGATATACAGTATAGAGTCAGTACGTAATACACATCACATTACGCTAGATTGACTGGGCTGATTTAAGATATCGTACTGTCGCCCATATTTCGATCCCTAAGCTTTTATTAGTGCAAATGTACTTTGTAAACGGGTTAGGCCTACACATTTTCAGGCACTCACCATCAATGATTCTTTTGAAATTAAGCATTTGGACTAAAAAAGGATTCTATGGAAGTAGGCCGGTTTGGTTCTATCAGCCATTGTGAACTATGGGTCAGATTACTATTTCATATGCTATATGAAATATAAATGAACAAAAGGCTTGTTCCTACCTAATCAGCTTCTTATGTTTCTATCACCATTGTGTAATGGAGGTGGAATGACTTCCTATGTTAATCACATTACTATACCCTGAGGTTAACCCCACTATTACAGATGTCTATAAGAAAATAGCTTTTCAATGTACTAGACAACGTATGTTCCAATGTATAAGCATCTAGTTCACATTTCCAATCAAATGAGCTAGCCTAATCCCAATCCATCCATTTGTGTCAAATAAACAGGAACTTCTAAACGGAGCAGCCAGAAACTACTCCAACTACTTTGCAGTAGTCTCACAAAGTCTCTAAAAAAAAGTCACAATCAGTCATTGTCTTTGCCCAATAGTGAAACCTATTAACTTAAAACATCTCTGAGTTGCCTTAAAGCGCCCGATGCATCCATGAAGCAATTTAGAATAAAGCATACCATATGGATGCCGTCTCTCATCTCAAATCAGGCCCAAATCCAAGTTTCCGTTTATGAAAAATGTCTAATGGGACTCTGTCATTCTTTCGCTGTTGTATCGTTTCTTCTTAGAATGCACCACTAAAGGCCCCTGCACTGATATAAAAAATAAATAAAAAACACTATAATTTCGCTCAGACGGGTGATCTCCACATGCAATCTGCCTGTGGTAGTAGTAGGGCACGTCTGCTGTTGGGAATAGGAACCAGACACCTGTCTGTTGCAGCGGGACTCTTTATGGTATAAGACGCTGGAAGCAACCAGGCATAACAAAGCAGTGGAGAGTGAAAAGTGCTTCCCAGAACGAGAGAAGTTAAAAAAGGGAACGTATTATACCTTCCAGGCTTCGGGGACTAATAATTATCATGCTGTTCTTACTGACGTTTGACTGGGGCAGTGATCACACCTTAAATGGGATTGATAGGGCCGATGACAGCTTTTACATGGATCATTTCTCTAAATATCCTGATATCAAAGTGTTTTAGGGGGATAGGACAGTCGTTTTTTGGTCTTTTAGGCAGTGTGGCAGTCAGTGAGGTTACAGTATTGTCCCTGGAGGATCATTAAAACGTCTGATTTCAAATCCTAGGAGAAATTACACCAGTCCTGCTAGTGTGCTAAATTGACGATGTGTCTGATGTTTCCACTATAGGCAACTGTAAGACATGAATGTGTTATGAAAGGATGAAAACTGAATGGCGCCATCGGGGCAAAGACTGAACATGATATTGGAATTAAGATAGATTTTGTTACGGGAGATGACGTTGAAGCATGATCGTGCAACAGTGAAAGAGCATTTTGGCTATTTTTGCTCAACGGACTCATCAGTACTACTGGCAGAATCCTAAACCAACCACTTAAGTAATGCTTATTGATTGTCACAACTCAGAGTGTATAACTGTCATATTGATTTTAATAGTGGGCACATGAACATTGAGCCCGGATTCATACACTCCACATGTCATAATGTGGAGGTTTTTTCTTTAGAAATCTCCAGTGCATTGCGATCTTTCAAATAAGTGTTTTGTATCATCTAACACACTTTGAGACAGTGATGTAGTCAAGTCACTAAACCTCAAGTCGAGTCTCAAGTCCCAAGTGTTCGAGTCCAAGTCCCAGTCCTTAATACTCGAGTCACGAGTCAAGCTACAAGTCCCTTGGTAGGGGAGAGTGGGATATGTTGAGCCATGTTTAACATTCAGCATCACTAGGTCAAGGGAAATATAATATTCTATCTAAAAAAGATATCTACATATATTTCAGGATGTTGTCTATACCTGGAAATAATCAGAAATCATGTGATCACTTGGAACAACTTACCACGGGTATGGCGTACGTTGAGCCACCTTAGGGTACGTTGGTGATGGTGTCCTGTGACAGTGGGTGATGGTGCTGGTAGGCCAAAGTTTAACTCATGGCAGAGGAGGCTGGTGGCAGGAGCTACAGTGCATTCAGAAAGTATTCAGACCCCTTTCCTTTTTCCACATTTTGTTATGCCATATTCTAAAACGTATTAAATAAATAAAAATCCTCATCAATCTACACACAATAACCGATAATGACGTTTTTTTTTTAAATGTTTGCAAATGTATTAAATATAAAAAACAGAAGTACCTTATTTACTTAAGAATTCAGACTGTTTGCTATGAGACTCGAAATTGAGCTCAGGTGCATCCTGTTTCCATTGATCATCCTTGAGATGTTTCTACAAATTCTACAAGTCCACCTGTGGTAAATTCAACTGATTGGACATCATTTGGAAAGGCATAATAATTCTTAAACAAAAGAAGACTCTTCCTAGAGCTGGCCGCCCGCCCAAACTGAGCAATCGGGAGAGAAGGGCCTTGGTCACGGAGGTGACTAAGAACCCGATGGTCACTCTGACAGAGCTCCAGAGTTCCTCTGTGGAGATGGGAGAACCTTCCAGAAGAACAACCATCTCTGCAGCACTCTACCAATCAGGCCTTTATGGTAGAGTGGCCAGACGGAAACCACTCCTTAGTAAAAGGCACAAGACAGCCTGCTTGATGAAACCAAGATTCAACACTTTGGCCTGAATGTCAAGCGTCACTTCTGGAGGAAACCTGGCACCATCCCTACGGTGAAGGATGGCGGTGGCTGCATCATGCTGTGGGGATGTTTTTCAGCAGCAGGGACTGGGAGACTAGTCAGGATTGAGGGAAAGATGAAGGGAGCAAAGTACAGAGAGATCCTTGATAAAAACCTGCCCCAGAGCACTCAGGACCTCAGAATGGGGCGAAGGTTCACCTTCCAACAGGACAACGACCCTAAGCCAGAGCCCGGACTTGAACCCGATCTAACATCTCTGGAGAGACCTGAAAAAAGCTGTGCAGTGACGCTCCCCATCCAACCTGATAGAGCTTGAGAGGATCTGCAGAGAAGAATGGGAGAAACTCCCCAAATACAGGTGTGCCGAGCTTGCAGCGTCATACACAAGACTCCAGCCACCCTAGTCATAGACTGTTCTCTCTGCTACCGCATGGCAAGCGGTACCAGAACGCAAAGTCTAGGTCCAAAAGGCTTCTTAACAGCTTCTATTCCCAAGCCATAAGACTCCCCCCTATTTTACGGTGCTGCTACTCTCTGTTTATTATCTATGCATAGTCACTTTAACTCTACCTACATGTACATATTACCTTAATTACCTTGACTAACCGATGCCCCTGCACATTGACTCTGTACCAGTATCCCCTGTATATAGCCTCTCTACTGTTATTTTACTACTGCTCTATTTTTATTATTTTTATTTTTTACCTATATACTTTTTACTGTAAGGTCTCTACACCTGTTGTATTCTGCGCATGTGACAAATAACATTTTTTTTGACTTGACTCAAGGCTGTAACCGCTGCCAAAGGTGCTTCAACAAAGTACTGAGTAAAGGGTCTGAATACTTATGTAAATGTGATATTACATTTTTTTTTTATATACATTTGCAAAAATTAAAAAAAAATAAATGTTTTTGCTTTGTCATTATGTGGTATTGTGTGTAGATTTATGAGGGAAAAAAACTATTTCATACATTTTAGAATAAGGCTGTAACACAACATTTTAATTTTTTTAAGTCCAGGGGTCTGAATACTTTTCGAATGCACTGTATAGTAGGACGGGCCAGGGATGTTGTTTCGAAGTGCCAATTCCTAGCCACCTCCTTTGTATTTGAGACTACTAAGCCCATTAAACTGGTCCGCAAGATTCTTGATATGTTTATCAAGCTCAGACTCCATGTCATCAGATAAGACGTTGTGTTCCTGTGCTACTCGTAGCCTCTCTTTCATCCTCGCTTCTTTTTTTGTCAGTGTCCATCTTCAGTCTCATTCAGTCTGTGTTTTCATCCCTTGCTGCTGCTCAAATGCACTTCTTCCCTTCTCTCACTTCCTTGGCTGCTCTCTCAAGAACCTCAAGGGCGGACAGACACCTGCTTGTTTTACGTTTGTATAAACGGGGCATGATGATGTCTGCCCTGTAACAATACAAATGCACTAACTTGATTTCATATGCATGACACATTGCAAAAATACTAGGCATATTATGCATAAAACTGACTAAGCGTAATGATTTGTACAACTGACTAGGTACCCCCCCCTTTCCCTTTCATTTGTATGGTGGACTTTGGCTCAACTTACCCCAAGGCAAACATTTTGATTATATTAGCCCACACAGCTACAAGGACGCACTTTCATGCTTGGTTTAAGACCTCATATTGTAGCTTATAGAGACTCCAACTGATGAACAAAACAATATACTTTGGTTTAGATACAAGCACAATGAATTAATAAGACTTTGTGAAAATCTTTTTTTTTGGACCTAACTTGCTTAACACTTTTTCCATGTGGTTTCTTCCTCCACAGACTCCATGAAATGATGACCTCTTCTTAAATATTTGGTCACATGATAAATTTTTTTCCTAGAAACAAGGGCTGCCTCAACCAACCCTTTGGCTCCCCTAGTGCTAAAAGCTGTTGTTCAACCATTGAATAAGCTACATTTAATTGCAGTGTTGCACAAATCGATTATTCATCTCTATAACATTTGTTGTTGTAGCTAATAATGCAAGAGATATTCACAAGTGTTCAAGTCCGACTCACCACTGGTATAGTCCAAGTCCGACTCACCACTGGTATAGTCCAAGTCCGACTCACCACTGGTATAGTCCAAGTCCGACTCACCACTGGTATAGTCCAAGTCCGACTCACCACTGGTATAGTCCAAGTCCGACTCACCACTGGTATAGTCCAAGTCCGACTCACCACTGGTATAGTCCAAGTCCGACTCACCACTGGTATAGTCCAAGTCCGACTCACCACTGGTATAGTCCGAGTCGAGTCACTAGTCATGAAAATCGTGGCTAGTGACTCGTCTGAGTCCTGTACTTGAGTACTACAACACCGCTTTGAGATATTATATTTGATTAATCAGTGGTTTTATACATCTGGAGTGGGCTTACTTCCTAGTTACTTCCTAGTTACTTCCTACTACTGTACTCTTTAATCAACCTTTTTCAGGGAGGAGCATGTGCTACTGTGCATGTGTATCTTGCCATCTAGAAGAGGATGGGACTTGTGTAATTGGCTTGCACAGTTCTTATCTTGAGCAGATGCTGTTAATGTCCCCCATGCACTGTTTTTCATGAATATGAGTACATCAAGCCTCACAATGCCCGACCCTTGTAGAGGGTGAAAGTAAAGGGGTAGTGTACTTCTCAGAGTAATTTCTCCATGCATCCGAGGGCCTTTTAGACATCATTTTTAGGAAGCCCACTATTATACATAATATAACACATTTTATTAAGATTCCCCATAAATTACAGCAAAGAGCCGGAGTGGGGTAGGTATCCAGATGGATACCCTGAAATCTGTGTTCAATTACTCTCAACTAACTTCACATTCCAGTCAAATTCTGATTAACTGATCTAGCAATTTAGTGCTACAGAGGACTTGTTCCCTCTCTTGAGTGCAACCCTCAACTCAAATTCAAATGCAACGTTATTTCTCACATGCTTCGTAAACAACAGGTGTAGACTAACAGTGGAATTCTTACAGAAAAAAAAGAGAAATAATAGAACAATTGTAACACAAGTAATAAATACACAATGAATAACGATAACGTGGCTATATATACAGGGTACCAGTACAGAGTCGATGTGCTGTGGTACTAGGTAATTGAAGTAGATACACTAGATTACCAAAAGTATGTGGACACATGCTCGTCAAACATCTCATTCCAAAATCGTGGGCATTAATATGGAGTTGGTCCCCCCTTTGCTGCTATAACAGCCTCCACTCTTCTGGGAAGGCTTTACACTAGATGTTGGAACATTGCTGCGGGGGCTTGCTTCCATTCAGCCACAAGAGCTTTAGTGAGGTCGGGCACTGATGTTGGGTGATTAGGCCTGGCTTGCAGTCGTGCTGAAACAGGAAAGGGCCTTCCCCAACCTGTTGCCGTAAAGTTGGAAGCACAGAATCATCTATAATGTAATTGCGTGGAACTAAGGGGCCTAGCCCGAACCATACAAAATAGCCTCAGACCATTATTCCTCCTCAACCAAACTTTACAGTTGGCACTATGCATTGGGGCAGGTAGTGTTCTCCTGGCATCCGCTAAACCCAGATTTGTCTGTCGGACTGCCAGATGGTGCTCGTCTATGGAGATTGCATGGCTGTGTGCTCGATTTTATACACCTGTCAGCAACGGGTGTGACTGAAATAGTCAAATCCACTAATTTGAAGGGGCGTCCACATACTTTTGGCCATGTACTGTATGTATAGGTAGGGATAAAGTGACTAGGCAACAGGATAGATAATAAACAGTAGTAGCAGTGTATGTGATGAGTCAAAAGACTTGCAAAAAGACTACACCTGAGTAATGTGAACCTTTGATCAGGATCCTTATTACCTATAAAAGCCCAGGCCATCCAGTGTTGCATTGCCTTTTTCCATCTATAGTGCTTTCCCCTATCTATATTAGACATGATAGACTTAAAGGAGATACACAAAAAACTCAGAAATCATAAAGAGAACTAAAATGAATGATAATGTATTTCTTCCTCTGTAACCCCATTGGTGGGCTGCTTTATCTGGCCTTGGCCAGTCCACTGTGTTGCTACTCCCCTCTAGTGGCCACTTTCCAATCCATGCTGTGTGTGCCACGTTTTCTGCTTAGGTCAACATGTTGAATGTCGGTCAGGCACTTTGTAAAGCATTAAAAATGAAGTCTTAACGTTTATATTACATTAGATCTACATTTCTCACAAGAGACACACAGACCACTAACAAGTCACTCCTCTTCCCCTCTCTCTCTCCATAGCATGTGTAGCATCGGGGAACTCTAACCCTCATCACCATTAACATATAGAGTCTTTATTTAAATCCTATTCTAGTTCCCATCCATTTAGAAGAGTGATGCCGGCAGGCTGCGGAGATTGCGAGGAGCGCAAGCCTGATTGAGCTTCAATTTGATCGTTTGATCTGATTGCTGGGTAAACAGTGGCCTGATGGATACGATCTCATTACAATAGGGAAAGTGAGGGTTTAATTTCCTGTTCTATCTTTGTTAACGTCAGGGACAGCAGGTCGTCAATTGCATAAAGCAGTTAAATGTAACTAAATGTAATGTAAAATGGAATCTACTTAATCCCAAAAAGTAATGCGTACTCCAAAAAGTAATTATCATGAGAGGGCCATAAACAATAACTAGTAATTCTGCATACTCCAAGAAAGGTTAACATCTAACCTTTCTAGTAAAAATTGTTATAAATTGCTGAGGTGTTGTCACTTTTGAGGACACAAGCTCAAGTACACAGTACAAATATGATACAAATTTGAAAATATTAAATATTTTATATGATGTAATTCCTATTCAAAAAAACTTTATAAATAAGGCTTGAAATTACATATGTGCTTTCTAAATACAGTATAATCAAATTATAAAACGATTTCACATTCCACATAACTGTAAAATACATATTTGTGTGTTTGACGTTAGAGACAATTTTCATATTTGCTAAAGGTCTCTCTTGACACCGGCATAGCGCAGTTTCTCTGGACCCCTGCAAAGTCTGTATGTGTGTGTTTGTAGTTGCGTATGTGTGACTTCACAGTCTGTATGTGTGTGTTTGTAGTTGTGTATGTGTGACTCTTCACAGTCTGTATGTGTGTGTTTGTAGTTGTGTATGTGTGTGTTTGTAGTTGTGTATGTGTGACACAGTCCTCGCTGTTCCATAAGGTGTATATTATACGTTTTTTTATTTGGTTTTCATTTTTCTCATGTGAAGCTTAACATTTATGTTTCACAAAGCTATCGGCCTATGGTGTTGTATTGCTGCTATTTAGAATGCTGTCTTCGTCTCAAATGTCTCAAATGCCTCCTATTGTATATACTAGGCGGTCAGAGGAAGGCCCCAAAAATTGTCAAAGAGCTTCTACCCCCAAGCCATAAAACTGCTGAACAATTAATCAAATGGCCACCCTTGACTGTTTACATTGCTTCCCCGCTGTAAATTAAACGTAAATCACTCTTTATTATTTACATCTACCTGATGTTGTTATCTTCAGTAATTTGGCGCGAGTTTGATCAGATACAACTTTTGGGAGCATTTCTGTGCACCACTTGGTCTTGCCTTTTGTTAATCAATATTGAACAACTCACTCTCCATCCCAGTCCCAGCTGATTTAACTTTTTGGAAATTGATAGCTAATAAGGTGAGGAGGCCGAGGCGAGCTACTGAGAAATATACTAACTAGGTGTATGACAACTATATCCAGTCACCTACTACCATGTATACTTGAGAACACAAACACTTTGCTGGCTACATGTGGAGATTCTAAAGGAGGGTTAGTTTTTGTTTAAAATCTATGAATTATTTTAGATTACGTTGCAATAAATCCATCTCTGAATGTGCTAGAGTGACGAAACGACTCTCTCCTGCTGCGTTACGATGTAAGGATTCCAGGTGGTGGCTGGTAGTGGCTGGGATGTAGGCTTCAGCCAGGAGTTGATGGACAGTCGGAAAGGCTAATGAAATGGTAGGAGGGACATCCCAGCTTCAAGTGGTGTCAGATTTCACATCCTACCTGACACAGGTGGAAGAGATATACAGTACTCCAGTACCGCTCAATGCAAGCCATTTCTGCGGCATCTATAGATTGATTTATAAGTGAAAATGTTGGTCGGAACAGGTTTTAAGGGTCTTCGCTTCCTGACTAGGCATTCGGCCTTTGGCTCACTGGTCTAACGGGATTAGTCTTGACACAAATCTGCAGTCAATTTGGGTTGTTGGGGGCATTCATACAGTAAATGAGCCTAGCCATCGTAAATGTACAATGACTTAATGGTTAATGGATATAAAGTAGATTCGAATGAGGCAGGGGTTCTAACGCTAACTACTAACGGCATCTAGCTAACTACTTAACTACTAACGGCATCTAGCTAACTACTAACGACATCTAGCTAACTACTAACGGCATCTAGCTAACTACTAACGGCATCTAGCTAACTACTAACGGCATCTAGCTAACTACTAACGGCATCTAGCTAACTACTAACGACATCTAGCTAACTACTAACGCATCTAGCTAACTACTAACGGCATCTAGCTAACTACTAACGACATCTAGCTAACTACTAACGACATCTAGCTAACTACTAACGGCATCTAGCTAACTACTAACGGCATCTAGCTAACTACTAACGGCATCTAGCTAACTACTAACGACATCTAGCTAACTACTAACGCATCTAGCTAACTACTAACGGCATCTAGCTAACTACTAACGGCATCTAGCTAACCACTAATGGCATCTAGCTAACTACTAACGCATCTAGCTAACTACTAACGGCATCTAGCTATCTAAAACGACATCTAGCTAACTACTAACGGCATCTAGCTAACTACTAACGACATCTAGCTAACTACTAACGACATCTAGCTAACTACTAACGCATCTAGCTAACTACTAACGGCATCTAGCTATCTAAAACGACATCTAGCTAACTACTAACGGAATTCACTTTCTTGCGTCGTTATCGGAATAAATGAATCCAGTAGGAAAACTAGCTACATAAATGATTGACAGAATAGAACTGCAGATTTTGGCGTTGTGTTTTTTTATGTAACCTTTATTTAACCAGGCAAGTCGGTTAAGAAATAATTCTTATTTACAATGACGGCCTACCTACAGGGTCAGCCATAGCAGTACAGTGCCCCTTGAGCAAATTAGGGTTAAGTGCCTTGCTCAAGGGCACCAACAGGTTTTTCATCTTGCCGGCTCTGGTATTCGAACCATCAACCATTCAGTTACAGGCCTAACACTCTAACTGCTAGGCTACCTGCCGCCCTTGGTATCCATCATGTATGAAATATGGAAAAACACTGAGACTTGTTGTTCTGACGACATATCCATCCATACTTAGAAACCCACAATAATAAACCTGTCAACACTGGCGACTGAACCCAGGAGCCACTGCTGTCTCTCTCTCACACACACACACTGAGTGATAGTCATCACAGTCCATCTCCTCAGAGGCCGCATCTCATCTATCCATCACACACGCACACACACACACACACACACACACACATTGTTTATTCCATTTACATGCTTAACACAAGCTAATGTCCCCCTGCTGTCTATGGAGGAATACACTCACAGGCACTTGAAATGATGCTGTCTCTAAATAGCCTTGTTTGTCTGTGTGTGTCCCGTTAGAGGCCCATAGTGAAGCAGAACAGAGCCCTACACTCTGAAAAAAGCTGCTATCTAGAACCTTAAAGGGTTCTTTAGCTGTCCCCATAGCAGAACCCATTTGAAGGGGACAGCCAAAGAACCCTTTTTGAACCTATTTCTTTCTAAGAGTTATACCCCCAGTGCATGATCATTACCATGCTACATTTATATTGATTGCTGTAGCTTAAGAGCTAAACATGAGTTATTCCCCAAGTACTGTAGCCATGTATATGTACAATACTGCGGTTGAGCTGGTAATCCAACTGCCACATGTTCAATGCATTTGGCGTATATATGGGCATAGATATGGGCGTGTTATACGGTACCGGTATGAACCTGTTCCCCTCACCAATCCCCCACCTTTGTCTTCCAGCAGTGATTGTAAGTGGATGATTTGCCATAGTACATCATCCTCACACATGAGAGTGGTAGTACAGTAGCAAAGTGGAGAAGGGATGGAGGAGGTGGAGAAGGGGGGAGGAGGTGGAGAAGGGGGGAGGACGTGAAGAAGGGGGGAGGAGGTGGATGTGGAGAAGGGGGAGGAGATGAAGAAGGGGGAGGAGGTGGATGTGGAGAAGGGGGAGGAGATGGAGAAGGGGGAGGAGGTGGAGAGGGGTGGGATGAGGTGGAGAAGGGAGAAGAGGTGGAGGTGGAGAAGGGAGAGGAGGTGGAGGTGGAGAAGGGGGAGGAGGAGGAGGTGGAGAAGAGGGAGGAGGAGGAGGTGGAGAAGAGGGAGGAGGTAGGGAAGGAGGAGGAGGTGGATGTTGAGAAGGGGGGAGGAGGTGGAGAAGGGGTAGGAGATGGATGTGAAGAAGGGGGGAGGAGATGAGAAGGGGGAGGAGATGGATGTGAAGAAGGGGGGAGGAGGTGGGGAGGAGGTGGAGAGGGGTGGGATGAGGAGGAGAAGGGAGAGGAGGGGGAGGTAGAGAAGGGGGAGGAGGAGGAGGTGGAGGAGGAGTTAATACAACATGTTCCAGCATGCACTCGCTGGGCAAGCAAAAGTTGTCTCCCCTACCCTCCTGCAGGCAACTCTCATCACACATATGCATATTTGCTTGCCCTTGACATTATCATCAGCAGATGTGCTGAGGCCCTGAGGTAAGGTTGAAATACTGCTGAGGCTTTAGAGACCGAGTGTCCTGCTTCAGAGAGTGTCCGAGGGCTAAATACGCGCCGAGAGACGGAGGAGAAGAAGAGAGGGAAGAGAAGAAGAGGGAAAAGCTCCGAAACTGAACCCAGCAGAGCTCCTCTAGGGATGGCAGTAATTAAACAGTGATTAAATGAAGGGGCGACATGGGCAAAATGCTGGTTGATTGACAGACAGCCTACCAGGCTGTTCTTCTTCTCTCTTTCTGTGGTCTAGGGTTCTGTGGTCTAGGGTTCTTTGGTCTATGTTCTGTGGTCTATGTTCTGTGGTCTAGGTTCTGTGGTCTAGGTTCTGGGGTCTAGGTTCTGTGGTCTAGGGTTCTGTGGTCTAGTGTTCTGTGGTCTAGGTTCTGTGGTCTAGGGTTCTGTGGTCTAGGTTCTGTGGTCTAGGGTTCTGTGGTCTAGGGTTCTGTGGTCTAGGGTTCTGTGGTCTAGGGTTCTGTGGTCTAGGGTTCTGTGGTCTAGGTTCTGTGGTCTAGGGTTCCGTGGTCTAGGGTTCTGTGGTCTAGGGTTCTGTGGTCTAGGTTCTGTGGTGGTGGCGGAGCAACTCACCAATTACTATTGGAGCATTAGTTTCCAATGACCTCCAATTACTCTTCCATTCAGATTTAAACGATCTATTCTCGAAAACAGTTTCCTTTAACTGTGTCAGTCGACAGATCAGTGCACATGTTCACCTGATACTGCAGAGACTGCTGTGTTGTAGGGAACTGAGAGTACATTGAAAACAAAATATTCACTTAAACAGAATGTATACAGGCCTTGCGTCTCCAATGCTATCAGTGCTCTTTCAGATAAACTCACAAACTACACAGAACAATCACTTGGAAGAATGCCTTTACAGACTTCGCCTTGAGAATACAATCAGTGCTTACTTCAGATAAACTCACAGAGTACAATCACAAGCCACTGCCAGTGATGTTGGAGTGCAGTGCACTCACTCAGAATCCAAAACGACCACCAGACTCCTTGCTTTCTCTGCAGTCTGGAGTAGGTCAGCTTTAGAAACACTGTATAAACACTCTCCTCCATGAGGAAAATGCCATAAATGATTGTCGACTCCTTAAACCCAAAACAAATCGACAGACAGGAGCTGGAGAAAAACACCATTAAAAAACGCTTTTATAAAACAACACGAAAAATCGAGACACTGAAATTGCCTTTGGGTGAGAGGACTAGATGAGATGACTAGGTGGGAGGACTAGTTGGGAGGACAAGGTGAGAGGACTAGGTGAGAGGACTAGGTGAGAGGACTAGATGAGATGACTAGGTGAGAGGACTAGATGAGATGACTAGGTGAGAGGACTAGGTGGGAGGACTAGGTGGGAGGACTAGGTGAGAGGACTAGATGGGAGGACTAGGTGGGAGGACTCTGTCTCAGGACCTCAGGCAGCGTATATTTTTTTATAAAGCAGGTCTGGTGCTTATGAAACTACATACTGAAGGTCCTTAAACAAACCTTTAAGTCGTCTGATGGTAAAGAAGGTCCTCAACGTGTAATACAAATTCAAATAGCTCTATATGGAGACGGATTATAGGGCAGGCTGAGAACGAGGACTGCTTTTGAAGGATGACTTGGAGATGACAGCTATTGATTAAGTGTTCAATGAGAGGCACGCATACGAAAGGCCAGCCAGCACACAGCTCATGAAAGATAAAGCCAGGCTCTAGCAGGTACCGTATAAAAAGGTGCCAGCAAGATTATGTGCCATAGTGAGGATAAACACTTCTTCTTCAGATTTTTCTGCATCCTTTCTTTGAAAGTAACTTGCAGTTTACTTTAGTTGCACAATAATGTAGGCAAATCTAAGCCCATTGTTTAGAAGATAGAGTCATAGCTGCCATACGAAACTTGAAAAACAAAGAAAGTGTATTTTCTGAATGTTTTGTCAAGTTAATCGTTTCAGAAGCCCTCGCCTAGCCACAAAGTAAAACGTTTTGTAAAACATTCTAAAGCCTGAGTCCATTGCTCATTGCTTTGACAGAAGCACAGTGGGGCACCTGACTCTGACCTACTCCGACGCTGGCATCAGGGTGATGAGGGAGGATGTTCTCAAAGATAACGTGAATCTAATTTCCAGGTGAAACACAGCGGTACTCAGAAAGGAGCAAGTCTCTGAAGCATGCATTACTGGGTCTCACTGCTGTTCTCGGAGTTTGTGATGATGCCATGCGAAGACAACTGCTGCCTTAATAGCAACAGCGCTGCCAGCTAGACCGACCTCATCATCATCCTTGACATTTACCACAGCGCAGAGCTGCACTCCTTCTCTCTCTCTATCTCTCTCTCTCTCTCAGACTCTTTCTGTCTCACATTCTCTCTCTCTCTCTCTCTCTCTCTCTCTCTCTCTCTCTCTCTCTCTCCCTCTCTCTCTCTCTCTCTCTCTCTCTCTCTCTCTCTCTCTCTCTCTTCTCTCTCTCTCTCTCTCTCTCTCTCTCTTTTCACAGTAAACAAACACTTTTACCCTGGTACCTATCAGCTGTGTAACAGGGCTCCAGAAGAAGAACCTAAGAGTTGAGGGGGACTTTCTTTTAGAGAGGACGGGACACAGCAGGAAAAAACAGATCTGTGAAGACCATCTAACAAGGGTATC
>CM042406.1:30058495-30275995 GCA_023634145.1 Thymallus thymallus
TTCTCCAGCTCTCAGCGGAGCTGCCACCCAGGACAGTGGGCCACACGTGGCAGCTGGCTTACAGCACGTCTCGTCACGGCTCCAGCCTCAAGTCCCTCTACCGGAGGCTGAAAGGCACCAACTCGCCTGTACTTGTGGTCATCAAGGACTCGCTTAATCAGGTGACCTTTTTGCCAGGAGTCAGAGTTAGTTGTCTGTCTCGTTTGGTTACCAGAGGGTTGTGTTTTGGTTAATGGTAGGTTTGTTTCTCTGTGCCTCAGGTGTTTGGGAGCTTCCTCTCTCACCCGCTGAGGCCGAGCGAGACCTTCTACGGCACAGGAGAGACATTCCTCTTCATGCTGCTTCCTCGCTTCAAGGTCAGCCAACACACACACAGACACTATGACTCTCTCCCACACACACACGCACACAAACACACACTCTGGCACACACATACTATGACTCTCTCACTCACACACACACACACACACACACACACACACACAAACACACACACACTGGCACACATACTATGACTCTCACACACTATGACTCACACACACGCACTATGACACACACTATGACACACACACGCACACACACTATGACTCACACACAGTTCTCTCCCACATGTTCTAATCCGAAATGTGTGGTTTGGTATCCTCCTTGTCACGTCCCACAGTGTTTCAGGTGGACCGGAGAAAATTCATTCTTCATAAAGGGAGACCTGGACTCTTTTGCTATCGGTGGAGGAAGGTGGGGTCACTCTCAGTCACACCAATGTGTCTTAGGTTATGGTTTTCTTGATGCTGATGTTATTTCTGTTTGCTTGATACTTACTGCATGTCGGTGCCACAGCTACCCTACACGGCCAAAAGTATGTGGACACCTGCTCGTCGAGAATCTCATTCCAATATCATGGCCATTAATATGGGGTTGGTCCCACCTTTGCTGCCATAACAGCCTCCACTCTTCTGGGAAGGCTTTCCACTAGATGTTGGAACATTGCTGCAGGGACTTGCTTCCATTCAGCCACGAGAATTTGTAAGGTCGGGCACTGGTGTTGGGCGATTAGGCCTGGCTCGCATTCGGTGTTCCAATTCATCCCAAAGGTGTTCGATGGGGTTGAGGTCAGATCTCTGTGCAGGCCAGTCAAGTTCTTCCACACCGATCTCGACAAACCATTTCTGTATGGACCTCGCTTTGTGCACGGGGGCATTGTCATGCTGAAACAGGAAAAGGCCTTCCCCAAACTGTTGCCACAAAGTTGGAAGCACAGAATCGTCTAGAATGACATATGCTGTAGCGTTAAGATTTCCCTTCACTGGAACTAAGGGGCCTAGCCCGGACCATGAAAAACAGCCCCAGACCATTATTCCTTCTCCACCAAACTTTACAGTTGGTACTATGCATTGGGGCAGATAGCTTTCTCCTGGCATTCGCCAAACCCAGATTAGTCTGTCGGACTGCCAGATGGTGAAGCGTGATTGATCACTCCAGAGAACGCGTTTCCACTGCTCCAGAGTCCAATGGCGGAGAGCTTTACACCACTTCAGCCGACGCTTGGCATTGTGCATGTTGATCTTACACCTTGATCACGCCGACAGTGTCATTCTGTATGCAGCATCATCTGGATGTGTGCAACAAAAGTTCAACATTCACCTTCTGCTACCATTTCTGTCAAGCCGTCTACGCATACAGTTTGACGCAAATGTTCGATAAATCCAACGTATGCACCACACAGAACTCAATGCAACGGACTCTGCATCGCAATGCTGCCAGGCTAACGCAGTGTTCCATTGGAAATGAATGTACTTCTGGTGTACCAAAATGCAATGACGCCGTCGGTGTGATCTAGGCGTTAGGCTTGTGTGCGGCTGCTCGGCCATGAAACCCATTTCATGACAGCACTAACAGTTGACCGGGGCAGCTCTAGCAGGTCAGAAATTTGACGAACTGACTTGTTGGAAAGGTGGCATCCTATGACGGTGCCACGTTGAAAGTCACTGAACTCTTCAGTAACTCCATTCTACTGCCAATGTTTGTCTATGGAGATTGCATGGCTGTGTGCTCAATTTTATACACCTGTCAGCAACGGGTGTGACGGAAATAGCCAAATCCACTCATTTGAAGTGGTGTCCACATACTTTTGTGTATATATAGTGTATGTGTCAATATATTTAGGATAACACATGACTCTACTCTAAAACAATGAACATGGAACTGAGTTTTTTTCTCTCTCACTTCCCCAGTGGTCACTTTGGCCTGTGGCTGGATGAGATGCTATACCTGGGCAGGAGTAGCCCCTGTTACACCTTCAACAACTGCTGCCTCTCGGAAAGAGAGGACTTCCATGTCATGGAGCTGGAGGTGTGGACGTTCTGGTGAAGACAGAACTCTTCATCTCACCTCGCCTAGCAACACACACGGACTGTCTGGCTGTCCAATCACTGCATTAAACAGGACTCTAGAACCCTTCTAGAAACCATCTATTCTAGAACAATACGTTGTTGGATGTACCTACATAGTTTGACTTAATTATGTGGGTTTGGGCTGCAAGCTGTGAATATTCTAAACTCGATCTCTGAATGTGGACCAAACCATTACCTGGAGGGGTATTGTTGGTTTGGGACAAAGATTGTAGCCTCACTGCATTGGAAGACTTGTCCTGTTGCAGCCCCCCACTCCTTCTGCAGGTTGGTATGGTCCTCACTTTCAGGTGACTCTGCATTGTGGCTACTGTTGTTCTGTGGTGGAATTCATGTTTCCTTCTAACAATGGATCTCCCCATCAAAAGGTCTGCCTGCCTGCATGTGAAAGCCTGCATTTCTACCCTAGCACAACTCGCAATGTTATTCTGGCACTATAGTTTAAAATTAATTAATGAAATGGAGGAACTGAAATTGGAAGAACTAGGGACTTACTACCCCTTGTTGCATATGGACCAACTTATATTAACTGGTGTTCAATTAAGTCAACTCGAACAAAAAGAGGACTTGGGGTGGGGAGAGGACTTGGGGGGGGGGGGGGTCTAACCTTAGTATCTTTAGAAATGTTTCATGTTACCCACTATCTGTAACACACAACCAGAAATGTACTCTGATCAGAAAGTTGTATCTATGTTCACACAGTACAACACGAATAGACAAAATCCTATCAATGTGAAAATATGGTTATTAATGTTAGTCTTTATCTGATTCTTCTGGGACAAGTCAGTCTCATCCGCTGTTCAATGCAAGCTTAGGGACGCCGAAGAACACTCGACTCCTTTATAGCAAAGATACATTTTAATTTTTTTGCAGAAAATGTGGCACTATCAGTCAAAAAGCCTATTTCAAGGGGATTACGTACCTCTGCGATGGCTACATGGGCTGCCTACATTGCAGCGCTTAACAAGAGGCTGATGGAGAAACAAAACACTTTCCTAAGATATGACCCATTTCAAGTTTAGCACAAGTCCATTTAATCTCAAGTTAAGTTTGTTAGATAATCTTTGGTGTAGTCTCATGGTTCTGATCTCATGGTCAAGGTGTTAAGAAATAAGTCAATCAACAAGATATGCATCTACAACGGTTGGCTTTCATAAAAAAAATTAACTAAGTATTACATTACACATTGTGCCACCGTACAGCTATGTTTTGAGGTTTCCTTGACAACCTCGTAGGGAACAGAGCAGGGGTGTTGCCTGTGCAGAAGCTTTAGCAATGACATCAGGCCTTGCCCAGCCAACTTTGGACTTTCAGACAAGGCCATCACAAACTGCTGAAACTCTATAGAGGGAACAACTTGACCTGCTCTGCCCCTCTTTAACAGTAACAGAATCAAAACACTAATATGTGGTTCTTTACATATTGCGCAATATAGAGGAAAAAAAATCAAATTAGAACCATGCATTATGATGCAGTCTACTTGTTCTGGTATGAAAATGTAGATAAAGGAAAGTTTAAGTAAAGCAAATCTCAACTCTGATATGACATGATAACGGAAGGCATAAATAAGTACAATTAATTAGCCACTAGTAGGAGATACCAAAGTAATGTTTGGAACCTGGCTACTGTTCTCACCCTGAACATTGTACTTTGTTAAAATAGTTGGTAAGTAACAGTAACATTAGTGATTGTATGGAATGGGATTAGAAGCATGTTAACTTGAAGAACATCTACCAACTGAGTATTGAGTTAAGTTATAAAAAAATTAAAAAAAACATTTTGTCTAAAGCATATATGTCTTCAGAAGGGCTCAACTGGTATAGTGGCCACTGTCGTTTGACGAGGCTGTTGTAATACCGATACTGTTGGATGCTAGTGAAACAACCTGATAAGTTATCAACAGCTGCCAGCACTGTAGAAATCCGATCCCTACACACGTTAGCTTTTTCTTTCATCATTATCCTTGTCCTTCATAGAGGAACCACTAATTTTACTGTTTGTCTTTACTGTGCCCGGTGCTCCTTAGCTTTCTCCAGCCCCTCTTTGAGGAAGTTGATGTACGTAGCAGTGGATGGGTCCTCGAACCCCCCAGAGAAGCTAAATGTAGCAGTTTCCTCCTCCGGCTTCATGGACGTCTGGTCCAGGAAGTAGTTAGCGTTGATGTGGTGGACCTAGAGTCATTAGAAAATAATTAAGAGATAAATTTTGAAGTGAAGTATCAACTTAAAGGTTGTTGATAAACAACTATGATGGAACTTTAAGGACTTACGACAGTGCCGTTGGGCAGCGCCACCATCATTTCTACTGGAAAGTTGTACTTCTCCAGGTGTAGGCGGGCCCTCTGACTCTCAACCGGGTTCTGCTCGTTAGCCTGAGATTATATGGAAACATTACCACCACATCACTCAAAACAGACAGCCGTTTCTCCTTAAGGATCTACACAACCGATGGTGAGGAATATGTTCGACATTAGGTTAGTAATGAACACTATCCATTTAAAGTGGTATCATTATTTTAGCCTTGAACCTTGAGGATGAGCCAGTGGTGGCTGGTGTCCCTTTAAATCGAAGGAAAGGCTCATTGTAATATCTGGAATGGAATAAATGCAACAAATGCATAGTTTCAATGTTTGACACCTTTCCATCCATTCCATTACATTACAACGAGCCCGTCCTTCACTGCCTACCAGCCTCCGCTGGGCCGCTCACTGACCTGCATGTCCTCCAGCTCTTTGACCAGGGACCAGCTGCTGACAAAGCTCTGGTTGAGCAGGGCCAGGACGGGCGAACTTTCCAAGACTGTCTCCCGGAGAGTCCGCCCCGAACCTGTGACAATGTGTTTGGAAGAAGCAAAAAGGTCAGATGCAAAACTAAAAAGAATATTTGAATATTCAGTGCTTGAAAAGGTTAGGCTATGCTGCTTTAACGGGATGTCTTTCCTTTTGAGTCACTCACTTCAACCCCCTCTAAGATGACACCCCTTGACCCCAGGATATACTTAAGCAATAAGGCCCGAGGGGATGTGGTATATGGCCAATATACCACGTCTAAATATTTTGTAAGTTCACTTAAAATGCCCTTACGTGGATTATTATCTTCATAGAGCACAGTGTCACAGGTGAACAATCTTACCTCAGCAGGATTGGTCATCTAGTGCCCCCCAGAGGAGAATGGAGTGCACCAGCTTGTTCTCTGCCTGCGCTCGCTCAAAGGCCTCAGAGAAGGGCAGGTATGACACCTGTGGACAATGGAAGAAGAGACGTACATCATCACAATGGTCCAGAGTCTATCAAGTTATTTTTAAGAGAGTTTGGGGATACCCAGTTGTGATCGAAGTTCAAAGGTGACAAGAACAAGCCCCTAAATAAATGGGGCAAAACTGAGCAGGCGTATTGAGCCGTACCTTCTTGAAGGGGTAGAAGGTGACCTCGAGGCGTCGAGCAGCCTCCTCGCGGCTGATCTCAGACGTCCAGTGGATGTCCTCGAAGACAAACTGGACAGGGTCGCTGCCTCCCCCTCGGCTGTCGATGATGTTCCCCTCCTCATCCTGGATGAAGGAGGGTGTGGATGGACCAACGGCCTCCAGCTCCATCTGACGACACACAGGGTGTTTCTCAATATGAATACTACGGTGCTCCACACTCTCATAGTACGAGTGCATGCTCCGAGGACGTTCTCTCGCATAAAGTATTACATTTGAGAAGCTCTCCCTACTGTATTACCTCACCTCCCCATTCACTGAACCTGCTTCCAGCCAGGACAATAGAGACGAAACAAGATCTGCACAAAGCAACTGTTTTACTTCATAATTATCAGCTAGCTATATGTGCTCCCAAGTGGCGCAGTGGTCTTAGGAACTGGATCTCAGTGCTAGAGGCATCACTACAGACAACCTGGTTCAAATCCAGGCTGTATCACAACCAGCCGTGATTGGGAGTCCCATAGGGTGGTGTCTGTAGTTGGCCTAGCGTCGTCAGAGTTTGGCCGGTGTAGGCCGTCATTGTAAATAAGAATTTGTTCTTAACTGACTTGCCTGGTTGAATATGTGAATTGTAATAATCTAGCTAGCCAGCTAGTTTAACAGGCAACGACCTACAACTAATGTTATGCAAGGTAGATGACTAGCCGTCAATTCTTCATGGTTAGCTAGCTAGCCAGTTAGCCATATTAACTTACTATGGGTTTGAGATCTATGCACATGCCACAATTAACACAGTATGTATCAAGATATCATATTTTAGTCAGGCAACATATGAGATGTGAATGGGCAACATTTCATTCCGAAGTCTGAGTTTATTTTCTCTCGCTTCAGCAAAGATAATGTCCGCCGTGGATTTCAAGATATTGAGTCGTTTTTTACGTGGTTGTCATATTTCTGTGCATACTTTCCGTTGAAGCTTGCATCGATACAAAACGGAGTATGCATCCGAGAAGTGCTCCGTTTAGCATACTTTGATTCATATGCATATTGAGGAACACTCACAGAGATCACATTACAAATACAACACATCCTACTATGTCACACTGAATCAAATGTTGGTAAGGCACAGTAGTCTACCTGTGGCAGGTATCCAATGTCCACCTCCATATTGCTGCTCTCAGTGGCTCCATAAAGCCACTCCATGTCCACATTCAGAGTCCTGTGAGACCGGGAGAAGTCATCTTACATTCACATACGGATATATCAGTAGTATTACTATCATCCTAAAGGTCTACTCTAAATGGACAAGACAGTCTTGTCCCATCGCTGCAACTCCCATATGGACTCGGGAGAGGCAAAGGTCGAAAGCTGTGCGTCCTCCGAAACACGACCCCGCCAAGCCGCAATGCACGCAATAACAGAGTCAACTATGTTATTCACTGACCTGTCGTTGGGGACGTAGAGGCTGAACTGTCGGACATGGGAGGAGTCCCGGGAGAGGATTATGTTGCCAGTGAACTGGCCCGGGGTGAACCAGAAGGGAAAGTCTGGGACGTCATTGAGCTGGAACTCTGCATGGATCCTGTGGAGGTACAGAGGTAATAACATGGTAACTAGTTGTAAACTCAATGGACTAGGCTTGATGAGATGAGTTCCCTCACCTGAAGACTATGTCCAAATAGAAGTCACTGGCGGCTCGGATGCAGGCCACTGTTCCCTGAGGGGCAAAGCGGGACTTGATGAAGGGTCGTGGGTGGAACATACTCAGCAGGGAGTGAATGAGAACCTGTGGGGAAACAAACAGTACTAGGTTCATGTCTTTTTATTATTATTTATTTAAGTAGGCAAGTCAGTTAGGAACAAATTCTGACTCAGGACGGCCTACGTACAGGGTCAGCCCCAGGAGCAAATTAGGGTTAAGTGCCTTGCTCAAGGACACATCGACAGGTTCTCACCTTGTCGGCTCGTGTATTCAAACCAGCGACCTTTCGGTTACTGGCCCACCGCTCTAACCACTAGGCTACCTGCCGCCCCCAAAGTCTTTCCTTCAAAGAAGTTATGAGACGTTTGAAATGTTCTACTGATACCACTTGACAGACTATGCTGTAATGTCATGTCATCTCATAATCAAAAGTAAAACTTGGGTTTTCGCCAATGACGTATATATAATCTGAACAAGCATCGTGGACAATTATTAACGTCAAACTGAAAATAAAATGCCATAGTCACTTCCCGAAAACCATACCTCTTTTCCACGTGGTGCAGGAGGGTGGTAGCGATTGTTTGGCAAGTACCCAGTGAAGATGTTGAGATCACTCTGTACCACCCACCAGGTGTCCCCCACTTCCCCTTTGTTTTTGGGGGGTAGGAAGGCCCTGAACTGGCTGGCAGAGAAAGATGTGGAGGGCAAAGCAGGACTCTGCCAGGAACGCAGCCCACTCAGGGAACTATGAGTAACCTGGAGAGGGGGAGACTTAATTGTGATATCTGAAGCTTTCTCTGCTGAGCTTTGGACTGTCTATTTCAACCTTTATATTTGTAATTTATCACCATAAGTCCTTTTATGAAAGCACCTTACTGGTAAGTAATCTTTCAAATCCACTCAAAGACACAGCTTCGAAAGCACTAAAAAGTTTACAAGGTAGGGTGCTATCTATTCTTGGGCTGGCTTATAAATCACTTAAGGGGGTGTGGTATATGGCCAATATACCACGGCTAAGGGCTGTTCACATGCACGATGCAACGCAGAGTGCCTGGATACAGCCCTTAGCCGTGGTATGGTATATTGGCCATATATCACAAACCCCAGAGGTGCCTTATTGCTATTATAAACTGCTTACCAATGTAATTAGAGCAGTAAAAATACATGTTTTGTCATACCCGTGGTATACGGTCTGATATGCCACAGGTAAGATAAGGCAACACTGTAATTATAACGTGAGTGTTGGGCTGGTCTACTCTTATTACCCCAAGGAAGCCGTCCTTGCTCTTCGTCATTGTGTTAAGCTGCAGAGGCTGCATCTTAGCTTCCAGGGTTAAGGTCTCTCCATTGGGGTCATGGATCACTTCATCCTCGAAATCCGCTGGAGGCGAGATCCCTGCAGGGAGGCGGACAAAAAGGTAACAAACCAATGACTGAGTATTCGTGTTGGGTTTGTTGGGATGCAGTATTTTGGATTTGAATGTGTTAGGGCGCAGAAGGCTGGTGGTGAACCTGTGAGTTTCTCTGCTATGGGTTTGAATTCCTCCGGACTGAGGTACAGGTCATGGTCTGTGTCCAAGGAGCTGAAGAGAAAGAGACCCTCGACGCCCAGTGCTTTTAAGGCCACTTCCTGTTGGAGGAACACACAATAAGAGCTCCTTATTGTTTTTTTGTTTTGTTTTTTTACCTTTATGTTACTAGGCAAGTCAGTTAAGAACAAATTCTTATTTACAATGACGGCCTAGGAACAGTGGGTAAACTGCCTTGTTCAGGGGCAGAATGACAGATTTTTACCTTGTCAGCTCGGGGATTCAATCCTGCAACCTTCCAGTTACAGGCCTAACACTCTAAGCACTAGGCTACCTGCCGTCCTAAAATTGTGTCTTGGACTGACCCCACACACTGTCTGGGACAGATCAGAGTGCATCTTTTAAACACTAACTTCTAAGAACTCAACAATGTTGACATTGTTTTGGATAAAGAAAGTAGCTACAAATGTATTAGTTTATCAAAATTGATCAAATTAGTGTACTTGAAATTAAACATGGCAAGGAAGTAGTGGGGGGATTAGTTTCCTAAAATAATGTTTTGAGACCCTTGTTTCACTCTGATGTTAGCTCAGTGGAGGGAAGAAGGAGAACAACTATTTCTGTAAGTGGGGTGTGGGGTGTTGAGTGTGACCAGCTGTGGCAGACATCCAGCCCCCTAATAAAAACGACTTTGGGTAAAAAACAAAAAACGGTACGGGGTAGAAAAGTCTTTGATCCTACAAAAACAACACGTGGCACGCAGGGTATTTGTTCAATTTCTAAAACCTTCCCAAAAATAAGATAAGCCCCATGATTACAAATACTGTGAACTTTTAACAGTAATGATTAAAAATAACAGACTGGCATCAACAAGATGGCAGAGAAAATTAACTCTTTGCAATAATTTCTAAGGTAATTCATGTTTTATAACACGGTCAATTCAGATGCAGAACTAAAGACATCTGCTGAACAAGATGCGTAAGACATGGATACAGATGGTGAACTTACATGACGTGTAAGAAGCTGCGAGTCCTGATAATATTTGTAACCAAAGGCAAGAAGGGGAACAATAACGAACATAAGCAATGTTGACATTGTTCCAATGATCCAAGATCGCTTGGACCTGACAGACGCCAGTCGTTCACCGCCTTGAGATTTGTCCAGACGCTCATCCTCCCCCAGAGTAGCGTTCTTGTCCTCCGGGATTCTTTTATCCACGTCCGCGGCCATTCCTTGCTCTCGCCACTACAGCTCTCACCGTTACACAGACGCAGGCATGCTCTCTAGAAAGACAATCGGCGCAAATTACCTTGGAAATATAGAAACCAATTACAGTTAAAATGTGCTCTACTCGGTAGAACTATCAGCGACTTCCCGACCACTACTCTGTTGAAACCAATGTATCGACATTAATTTCTGGAAATTCTCATTTCCCACATCTCTTCTTCTCCATTCATCGAATACGTTCTCTGAGTGGCAAGACAGCATTAAAGGGCCAGTGTGCTATTTTGTTTGTCGCTGGGATATCTGCTTGGTTCATCATAACCATAATAACATGTTGGATTTGCCTGAGAATATTGGATGCATGGAAAGCCGTTTTAACATATATTGATATAATTTTTTTAATCTATAATTGTATGTTTTGATATCAATCATTCAAAAAATGTATAACAAGAAGTGATTTATCGATATCAAATCAAATTGTATTTGTCTCATGCACGAATACAACAGGTGTAGACCTTATAGTGAAATTCTTACTTACAAGCCCTAACCAACAATGCATTTTTAAGAAAAACAAGTGTCAGTAATTCCCCATAGGATTCAATGGAGTAATAATTTAATTACCGCTATCAAAATCAGATTGTTATATAAAAAACGAATTATCGATATAACAAACATATTTCTGACATAAAAAAACATTTAAATATAAAATTGTATTAATAATTAAATACATTTTTTATATCAATCATTGCTGGATTACGAATATATTAGCATATATTTAGCATCATTAACACTGAAAACCAATCAGCTTCGATTTAACATTTTTTCCACAAAGTACCATCACTTTCAGGTAGTAGAAGCCACTAATATGCTATAATAATAACGTTTTAGATGCGATGAGTTCGAGTCCCCCTGCAGACAAACATTTCCCCCGAAAAAAAACAAGAAAACGATCCATTGCTGCTCATCCGGAGTCCAATAATGCATATGTGACGGTCATTATAACAATGTAGCTAAAGTTGTATTCTTTCGCACTAAATCAATAATGACATTTGTGCATTTCATAACATCAGTAACCATTTGTTCACATTTTTAACATGGCTTGTAGGTGATGGAAGCTGAAAACTTGTTAAAGCCAATTCATGCTTGCTCTGGCAATGCGTTCCGGAGCTTCGGTATAGAGGGCCAAGTCGCATCGCATATCGCATCGCCTTGCGTCTCCCAGATTTCTTAACAATGCAGAGGGCTCCATATCGCTCCGCATTGACTTTTGGTTGACGGCCTCTGTAGAAGTCAGGGCATTCATACTTCTTTCGCTTCGCAGAGCTGCCATCAGATCGCATTGCCGGAGCAAACATAAATTGGCTATTATGCCTACAAAACAGGGTCAGGGCCTCCTGGACATCATTGCTGCAATGCTCCTTCTAAAGGCTCTGCATTGTCAATCCGACATCTGCAGCAGTCGTACATCATTTGTGAAGGAGGTTGTCAAGGAAGTGAGCTTGTGTTTATACAGGACCACACTGGAGCCACACTGCGATGCGGTACGGAGCTCAATTTGGCCTCCGGAGGCTCATTGCTTCAAACCCTCCACACAAGCTCTGCAAGCCTCCGGAGTCTCTCCAATAGCTTAAAACCCTCTGTACAGAGCCTTCCGGTTGTGTTTAAGGAGCAAGCATAAATTAACTTTTACTTGGAGAAGTACAGTAGTGGTCAAACGTTTTGAGAATGACACAAGTATCGGTCTCCACAAAGTTTGCTGCCTTTGCTGTAGCAGCAAGAAGCCACAGATGTTTTGGGACAAGCACATCCAATACTGAAAGCCGTTTTAACATGAATTCCTCAATTTGTGTTTGTGTGTTTGTTTATATAAAGGAATTTTATATATATATATATATATATATATATATAAAATTCCTTTAGGTACACATAGGTACACTTCAACTATGAGAGACAAAATTTGAAAAAAAAATTCCAGAAAATCACATTGTAGGATTTTTAATGAATTTATTTGCAAATTATGGTGGAAAATAAGTATTTGGTCACCTACAAACAAGCAAGATTTCTGGCTCTCACAGACCTGTAACTTCTTCTTTAAGAGGCTCCTCTGTCCTCCACTCGTTACCTGTATTAATGGCACCTGTTTGAACTTGTTATCAGTATAAAAGACACCTGTCTACAACCTCAAACAGTCACACTCCAAACGCCACTATGACCAAGACCAAAGAGCTGTCAAAGGACACCAGAAACAAAATTGTAGACCTGCACCAGGCTGGGAAGACTGAATCTGCAATAGGTAAGCAGCTTGGTGTGAAGAAATCAACTGTGAGAGCAATTATTAGGAAATGGAAGACATACAAGACCACTGATAATCTCCCTCGATCTGGGGCTCCACGCAAGATCTCACCCCATGGGGTCAAAATGATCACAAGAACGGTGAGCAAAAATCCCAGAACCACACGGGGGGACCTAGTGAATGACCTGCAGAGAGCTGGGACCAAAGTAACAAAGGCTACCATCAGTAACACACTACGCCGCCAGGGACTCAAATCCTGCAGTGCCAGACGTGTCCCCCTGCTTAAGCCAGTACATGTCCAGGCCCGTCTGAAGTTTGATAGAGAGCATTTGGATGATCCAGAAGAGGATTGGGAGAATGTCATATGGTCAGATGAAACCAAAATATAACTTTTTGGTAAAAACTTGTCGTTTTGGAAGAGAAAGAATGCTGAGTTGCATCCAAAGAACACCATACCTACTGTGAAGCATGGGGGTGGAAACATCATGCTTTGGGGCTGTTTTTCTGCAAAGGGACCAGGACGACTGATCCGTGTAAAGGAAAGAATGAATGGGGCCATGTGTTACTTTTTACTGTAGTTTGGTAAATATTACTTAACTGTTTCTTTAACTGCATTGTTGGTTAGGGCTTGTAAGTAAGCATTTCACAGTAAGGTCTACACCTGTTGTATCAGCGCATGTGACAAATAAAATTTGATTTGAGATACATGACAACCCATTGTAAAATCCATGAAAATACTTCCTAAACACTGACAGAATGGTACTATAATTGGATTTAAGGGTAACAGCTAATTATAGGAGCACCAACTGCTTTACAGTTGCATTTCAGCTCAAGTTACAATCTCAAGCAACTTATTGAGTTGGTCTATCACATTAAATAGTTGATTCTAAATGCAGAGATATATTTAATGTTGTACGGGTTGCAGGCATTGAATACAGACGTATCAATATTTTGCATTTGTCACTAAACGTACATTGACAAAATAAATAAACCTGGCTAAAATAGAAACAGACGCATCCAGTCTATCACTCAATTTCATTTTTGTTTATTATTGTTTGTGTCAACAAGTTCACATTTTGCTCCAAAGACATATGTACAGGTGCATGTAAATATACTGTATATGTGTAATGCATTTATGCAAAGCAATGTCCATCGTTCAGAGATACCAAAAAGCAAGGCGTTCTTTAGCCTGGGTGAAAGTAATGGTCAACGGCAGTCCACATTCAGTCCATCTTCTCTTCCACCTCTTGTGTTTTCACCTCTACGGTTTTGTGAGGTATGTAAGAACCCATACCTGCAGCTCTATCGGCTTCTGCCTGAGTGTAGGGTTCATCCTTTAACAGCTTAATCCTGAACAGAGTGTGGGAGAGAGAAGAAACGCAGCTGTTCATTAATCAAAACATCAACATGCCCAGCTACAAAGTTATAATACTAGGGTGCTGGGGAGAAAGGTGTGTCATAGGAACTGTATCCACATTTTTCTAATAATTGTTGTCCGCTTCATAAGAAAACAGTGGGGATCTTACCGTTTCTTGTGCACTTTGGTTTTAAAATGCTCCTTCAGGGCTTTCACATCAACAAAATATCGTCTGCAAACAAAACAAATGCACATTAAATTATGGCTTTCCAGTTGCCTATTTTTTTTGTGGGGGGGGGGGCTTTTGGATAGATGCAAGAAGAAGCATGAAAGTTCTTACGCGCAATGTAAACAGTAGTGCTGGGCACTGCCAGTGACATCATAGTCCACCTCCTGTTTGAGCAACTTGGCTGCCGCTGAGGGCTTCATGTCTGCATGGATTTGGTCCAAGTGCTTCGTATAATTCTTTGTCTTCCATGTCTTGCCAATACTCTTCTTCCTGGTACTGTTGTGGTTTCCGATCTGTTTGGATTTCCCCATGGTGGTGTTAGGTAGTCTTCTTTATATGACCTATTGGAATAATAAAATAGATGATTCATTGCAAAATCGTTGCTATTCGATTACAAGGATTACTATGTCCGCAGGTTGCTTTACGTTTACAACCAACTTACAACACCATTGGCATATTGTCTGGCTTGACTGTCAAAATATATATTGTGATACCTTTCTGTAGTCATAACAAAGTATTAAACTCACCCTGTCGATTATCTTTCCACAAAACCTTGCTGTTCGTTTATAGCTTGGCTAACTAGCTTGCTAGATTCTTTAACACGTGTTTGTTGACGGAATCATATCCGGGTCAACGTGCGGTGGTCAACGTGCTGTACCTAAACACGCCACTAGAGGAAGCCAGAACACAGACCAAAATGCTATCAGCAGACCTACATGTGAACAAACTGGCTGTACACGGAGGAGCGGGAAATAAATATATACGCAACATGCAACGATTTCAACGATTTGACTGAGTTACAGTTCATATAAGGAATTAAATCAGTATAAATACATTAATTAAGCCCTAAACCAGGGCTGCCAACTTTTGAAGAAAGTTTGGAATGAGATTTGCTATGTGAATTTCATTGCCCCCTGGCACAACCCCTGGATGGAAAATGTTACTTTTACTGTTCTTGCAATTCTATGTATTTTGACATGGCTTAGGCATATGACCAGGGTGGCAAATAAATTAAAACCACAGGTCAGATGTATTAAAAAAACATTTTTTAACCTTTATTTAACTAGGCAAGTCAGTTAAGAACAAATTCTTATTTACAATGACGGCCTAGGAACAGTGGAATATTGAAAGTTTTTGCCTTGTTCAGGGGCAGAACGACAGATTTTTACCTTGTCAGTTGGGGGATTTGATCCAGCAACCTTTCGGTTACGCTGCCTCCCCGATGCTTTGAACATTAAATTAACACTTAAAATTATACGACTTTGAGATTTTAGGGTAAAAGTGTAATATTAATGGTTGATGGCAGTGGGTAACCAAATCATAGAATGCAGCCTACTTGTCCATAGACTGCTTTCAAGGTAAGGACACAAACATTTTGTAATTTTGTAATAACTTGCTTTTTAAAATAGGGCTGGAAGAAAATCCTGCTTGCTCTCCAGGAGGGTTGGCCTCCCCTGAAGTGCTGGGTGTTTGAACATGTTTTTGTTATAACAATTAATTTATCAAAATCACCCAACCTTCAAGAAAAATCGAATGAATATTCATATTCAAGTGGTTTATTCCTACTAGTTGAAGATCCTTGCCATCATCTTACTCTACATAGACAAAATATGATGTGTTTATGAGATGTGAGTCCCCTACCATCTCTGCCTAGCGTGCGCAATACTAAAATGACAAAAATTATATTTGATTCCAATTTAATATCCAATGCTTTTTGGTACGACTTATTTAAAACTGTCCATGAATGGCTGCAAAAATACATAGCCTCATATAATTAATTTTCAAAGACACAAGTAGCCATATCAGATTTCAAATATGTGATTACACTGGCAAAACTAGGAAGAAGTGGAATAATCAAATAAGTGTGGGGAATAACAGTAGTGTTCTTGTAAGCACAGTAATTACCATATATTTTAGCCCACTGTTAAGAATGAGAATTGTTTCACTGATCAGACTAATTAAAGTAAATAATAACATCTCCTGAAGACAATATTACATAAATATGCCCATATACCCTGACCAAATCATTATTCTATGTATTGTCCCCTCACTAGAATAAAACGTACACAATCTGTTTGACAAAATTATTTTCATAGTTACAAATCAGATCACCCTACCAAACGTCCCTGCTAAAACATAACCCATACTAACATACTGTATATACTATATACTATTAGTTCATTTTAGTATACTGTAAACGAACGGTATCGTTTCAGTTGAGCGTACTAGAGCTTCGACTGTCTACCACGAGTTGATGCTGTTGCTATGCAACCGCTTGTAGGTTATGGTATGGGTTGATCCGAGCGTTCAATGACAACGGCAGTCAAGCACCTAAACTAACTGGCTGACATTTGGCTAGCTACTTCCAGACACAAATGAGGGAACACCTCACTTTGACCATTTTACTCGGTTAGTCTGTTTTCATGTTACCCAGAGC
The DNA here is from genome assembly GCA_023634145.1 of Thymallus thymallus. NCBI lineage: Eukaryota > Metazoa > Chordata > Actinopteri > Salmoniformes > Salmonidae > Thymallus > Thymallus thymallus. The sequence goes on from CM042406.1 coordinate 30,075,095, forward strand.
GTCAGTGACTGTAATTGTGCTGCTGACAACAATTTAGTACGTGTTTTTTTTTTGCCGACGTTTACTGACATGTTCAAACGATGTTGAGCGTTAGTAAATTCATCAGTTATTTTGCGCGAGAGTGCTGAAACCAGAATTAACGACTATACCACTTAGCTAAGAATTATGTGAATAATCAAGTCAATAAATGCTGGGTAGTTAGTTAGAAAGCAGCTAGTTAATATACTGCCTGGAAAGTTTGATTTATTGGTAGCCATAGGTAACATACCCGGTACATACTGCTGTAATGCTATGCGGTTCATAAGGATAGCGTAGCTAACAAATTCTTAGCCAACATAACGTGTAACTTATTTGAAAAGTCATTACTTTATAACATTGCTCAAAATTTTCTTAACATGTGTCATAATTAGTTAAAGCAATGAATTTGTATCCACTCTCGTCGGACTTCGTCTGCATATTCTCCATAATTTTCTTTAAATCTGAAAACGTTGTGAAGCCACGCCCATTTTCTGAAGAATTGCATTATTGGCCCTAAAAGGTCATAAGTAGTGTACACTGCTTGTAATACAACATCCGGGAACTTTTGGCATACTAACTCTATCCATACTATGACCAATAAGCATACTACATACTCAGTTTACATCACAAATAGTATGGTTAGTGTGGTTAGTATGAGTATTCGAACACAGCTATACTCTAGGTCTGTCTGCTCACTTTTTGTTGTCACAGCCTAAACGCCAATCACCAAGTGAGGGGACTAATGCAAGTGTACTCCCTGTTCACCCACTGCATGGCCAGGCACAGTTCCAACACCATCATTAAGTTTTCCTGATCACCGACAACAATGAGACAGCCTATAGGGAGGAGGTCAGAGACCTGGCCGTGTGGTGCCAGGATAACAACCTCTCCCTCAACGTGATCAAGACAAAGGAGATGATACACTCCTTCCGTGGCCTCCAACTGCTCTTAAATGCTAGTAAAACTAAATGCATGCTCTTCAACCGATCGCTGCCCGCACCTGCCTGCCTGACTAGCATCACTACTCTGGACGGGTCTGACTTAGAATATGTGGACACTTACAAATACCTAGGTGTCTGGTTAGACTGTTCACTCTCCTTCCATTCTCACATTAATCATCTCCAATCCAAAATTAAATCTAGAATCAGCTTCCTATTTCGCAACAAAGCCTCCTTCACTCATGCTGCCAAACATGCCCTCGTAAAAATGACTATCCTACCGATCCTTGACTTTGGCGATGTCATTTACAAAATAGCAGGTATATTTCACTGGTCACCCCCCAAAGCCTACACCTCCTTTGGCCGCCATTCCTTCCAGTTCTCTGCTGCCAATGACTGGAACGATATGCAAAAATCCTTGAAGCTGGAGGTTCCTATCTCCATCACTAACTTTAAGCATCAGCTGTCAAAGCTGCTTATCGTTCATTGCACCTGTATATAGCCCATTTGTAAATAGCCCACCCTACTACTAAATTGTAACTATTTCACTACTATGGCCTATTTATTGTCCTACCTCCCTTATCTAACTACATTTGCACATGACTATACGTTTGTTTATCCCATGTGTAACTCTGTGTTGTTGTGTTTTTTTGACGCACTGCTTTGCTTTATCCTGGCCAGGTCGCAGTTGTAAATGAGAACTAGTTCTCAACTGGCCTACCTGGTTATATAAAGGTGAAATAAAAAAATAAAAAATGATTGTGGACTACGGGAAAAGGAGGACCGAGCACGCCCCCATTCTCATCGATGGGGCTGTAGTGGAACAGGTTGAAAGCTTCAAGTTCCTTGGTGTCCACATCACCAACAAACTATAATGGTCCAAACACACCAAGACTGTCGTGAAGAGGGCACGACAAAGCTTATTCCCCTTCAGGAGACTGAAAAGATTTGACATGGGTCCTCAGATTCTGAAAAAGGTTCTACAGCTGCAACATCGAGAGCATTCAGACTGGTTGCATCACTGCCTGGTATGGCAACTGCTCGGCCTCCGATCACAAGGCACTACAGATGTCATGTCCTGATATGTTTCACCTGTCTGTGTTTGTCCCCTCCCCACACCAGGTGCACCCTATCTCCATCATTAATTAGTTTGGGTATTTAGTCCCTTGGGTTCTGTTGGGGTTTTGCCAGATCGTCTTGCCTAGTCAGTCGTTTCCAGCACTCTCCTGTATTACTAACTCTGCCAGTCTGTTTCCCGGTATTTGGACCTCTACCTGCCTGTTGGATTACGTTCCTGTCTAGCCCCTCATGTGCCTTCGACCATCTGATCTGCTGCCAAACGAACTCTGCCTGCATTACGGATTACGAGCCTGCCTACTCCTCTGTACTACCATCCTTCTGATCCCCGGTTACGAACATTGCCTGTCATTGACTACGAACCTGTCCTGCCCCAAATATCATATTAAACAGTCAATCATATCTCTGCCTCCGTGTCCGCTTTTGGGTACCGTATATCTGTCGTTCTGTCAACAGAGGGTAGTGCGTACGGCCCAGTACCTCACTGGGGCCAAGCTTCCTCCCATCCAGGACCTCTATACCAGGTGGTGTCAGAGGAAGGCCCTTAAAATTGTCAAAGACTCCAGCCACCCTAGACATAGACTGTTCTCTCTGCTACTGCACGGCAAGCGATACCAGAGTGCCAAGTCTAGGTCCAAAAGGCTTCTCGACAGCTTCTACCCCCAAGCCATAAGACTCCTGAACAGGTAATTAAATGGCCATCCCCTCTTTTACGCTGCTGCTACTCTCTGTTTATTATCTATGTATAGTCACTTTAACTATACCTACATGTACTTATTACCTCAATTACCTCGACTAACCGGTGCCCCCGCACATTGACTCTTTACCGGTACCCCCTGTATATGGCCTCGCTACTGTTATTTTAATGCTTTTATTTTTTACTTATATATTTTTTACACTTATTTTTCTTAAAACTGCATTGTTGGTTAGGGCTTGTAAGTAAGCATTTCACTGTAAGGTCTACACCTGTTGTATTCGGCACATGTCACAAATACAATTTGATTTGATTTCAGTTGTTGTTCTGTTATTATCATAGTTTGCCTATTCCACCGTTAAGCAAATGAATACTGGCATTTGAATATAGCGTGGGAAAGGGGAATCCGGACACACTATAGACATGGTAGAGACATTTAAATATATGGCCGTGTCTAGACTTGACAGTTCATGCTGCTTTAGTATTCTGATCATAGAGTTCTGATCATGGAATTCCAAACGCGTCATGCGTCTACACCTACATTTAAATGTCTACATTGTCCACAGTGTTTCCGGATTCATTAAATTCAAATGCCAGTATGCATTCTACAAATGGTGGAATAGGCGAAATATGACATTTAGAAATGCTAAAGGGATTGCAAATGGGTTAGCATAACTCTAGCATCATATTTTTTTAAATATTAGCTAGTTGGCTAGCATTTATGAGTTCAGCAAACACGTTCCTCACACCCCTTACAAAAAGGTCCTACAGGAATCCTGCAGGATATTGATATTGTTAAGTGAAAAAATCCAAGAATTACTTACAATATTGCACATAATATGATATAACAATGGATGCCTAATTGTTAAACTAGGTCCTAACACCCCAACAGTTCCAGGTCTATGTTGCTGACGGAACAGCACCCCGGTGAGGCATTAAATAGTCTAATAGTCACCGGCAGGAAGGACCTCCTGTAGCGCTCTCTGGCACACCGTGGTGGGATCAGTCTGTGACTGAAAGTGCTCCTCTGCATCATAACCATGACATGCAGAGGGTGGGTGACGTTGTCCATGATGGCCAGCAGTTTGGCTAGGATCCTTCTCTCCGCCACCTCCTCAAGAGTGTCATGGTTAATCCCCAGAAGAGAGCTAGCCTTCCTGATCAGCAGCCTTTATGTTGGCGCCCCAGCACACCAAAAAAAGACTGGTAGAAAGTATGCAGTAGTTTACTGCCCACGTTGAAGGACCTAAGCCTCTTCAGAAAGTAGAGTTGGCTCTGGCCCTTTTTGTACAGGGCCCCGGTGTTACCAGCCCCATTCCAGCCTGCTGTCAATATACTGTAGACTCCCAAGAACTTGTATGAACCAACCATTTCCACATCCATCCCCTGTATAGGGACTGCAGTCGGTTTGGCCTTGGTTCTCCTGAAGTCTACAACCCTCTCCTTTGTTTTGCTGATGTTGAGCTGAAAGTGGTTTGTATTGTACTCCTCCTCCTGCCCACCCCTAATGCTCCCTACAATTTCAGAGTCATCTGAGAACTTCTGCAGGTGGCATGTTTCAGAGTTATATCGGAAGTCTGAGGTGTAGATGGTGAACAGGAAGGTGGTCAGGACTGTTCCCTGGGGGGCCCCTGTATTGCTCACTGCCCGTTCTGACACACAGCTCTGTAGCCACACAAATTGTGGTCTACCGGTCAGGTAGTCCTTAACCCAGGAGATTAAGGGTGCTTCCACTTTCATCCTCCTCATCTTCTCACCCAGTAGCAGGGGCTGAATGGTGTTGAAGGCACTGGAGAAGTAAAAAAACATAACCCTCACCTACGTAGTCCAGGTGAGAGTAGGCCCTCTGCAGAAGATAGATGATTGCATCATTCACTCCGATGTTGTACTGGTATGCGAACTGCAGGGGATCCAGTGATGTACACACCAAGGGTCTGAGGTGAGCGAGGACTAACCTTCCCAGGGTCTTCATGATGTGGGATGTTAGTTCTACAGGTCTGAAGTCATTCAGGACCGTGGGGTGCGCCTTCTTGGTAACTGGGACCAGGCAGGATGTTTTCCACAGCACAGGGACCCTTTCCAGGCTCAGGCTAAGGTTGAAGTGTCGCTGGAATATTCCACACATTTGGTCAGCACAGACCCTAACGCCGCTTTCCACTGATGTAGTCTCTCCAGCTCTCTCTTCATTGGTTGGAGGTGAGAGCCATCCCAGGTGGGGAGGTGGGGGGTGTTGAGGATCAGTCCAGAGGTGGGGTGAAGGGAGATATATGTTGGGTTAGATGGTGGTGCAATACATTTTTCCCTATTTCCCTTTTCTGTGAACAAAATGTGCAATTTGCACTCCGACCTGTGAAAGGCAGCAATACGCCACAAAGCGTCTAGTCTGCCGGAAAACAACACAAAGAAGAAGAAGTGGTACGCGCACGCTGGTGCACGCGCGTCACATGAAGGGGATGCATACGCGCGGTGGCGGGTTCTGAAGATGGCGGATAGTGATGTTGAACCAGAGCCCGACTGGAGTAATCGGCCTTCCAACAGTCCCGAGGACACTCTCGTCGCCATGGAATGCTTGCTCACCACCTTGAGAGCGCTTGAAGCAACGCTCAGGCAACAAGACATTTCGGAAATATCATCCACCGAATATTGCGACAACTTCTGCCAGGTAGCTAGCGTGCGTGCACGCAAAACTCAAAGGAAAAGCAATGTTTTTCGCATAGCTTAGCTAGCTAGCGATGTTGGCTGTGTATGCGCCAATATGGCCTTTTAGCTGCTAGCACTAGCTGGAACATTTGACCAGGATAAGTGATCAATATGTATCTCATGCACAATAAACGATCCCAGCAAAGTATAACACAACTGCATGACATCCCCACCAATGATGTGCAAAACATAGCCATGTTATCATCAGTTAGGCTACCTAATAGTTAGCTATCTAACGTTAGTAACCAATGTTGTCATGGTTGTTGTGCAAGCTTGTCCGAGAGAGAGAGACGGATGCAGTGGTCCAGGACGACAACTAGGTTTACGAAATATTTGACTACTAAGTCCAGTCCATACACACTAGTAATTAACTCGTTTATCGTGTTGCTATTTGCAACGTTTAGAATATTTAAAGTATGCAGGGCGGGGTGTTTCACGTTGTTTATCAGGCACTTGCAGGCATGCATGTAAATAGGCCTGCAGTGCAAGAGTTCTTCGTCAGCCTACTTATCAATTAGCCTACTTAGTTTATTTATTAGCCACCTTTTTTATTTGTTAACTTCAACCTGACTTGTTTCAATGTCGAGTTAACAAGCTAATTTGACCCTCACTACAAAAACATGCTTTCTCGCTAGATGATGTCAACAACGTGGTTCAATTTAGTTTAACACTAAATAAGCGAAAGTGACTGCTACGAATTCAATATTCAAGTATACATATTTTCGAAAATATTTAATTTTTTGTTTTAAACAGATTGTTCTGTAGTATCAGTTTGTTATTCTGTTTCCTCTACTTTTGCAACATTCAGTTTAAAGGGACAATCTGAGATTGCTACATCTATTTTTTTAAACTTTTAAATATGTGATATATACCCATTGCTTCTTGAAGAATTAACCTAAAAATGAGCTTAGTTAAATTGTCTAACCACATCAGAACCCAAAATATAGGCTTGTTTGACTAATTTCTTTGTAAACAAGGTAATTGTAAAAACTCACTGTATAGTTTCAACATGGTTAACACTATACTGTTGATATAATTTATGGTCAGTCCTTGCATCTATAGCTCTGTCTATGAATTTGATAGTGCTTACTTTTCTCCAGACCCATCCCTCAGCTGTTTACAGAAACAGGGGCGGGGATGTACTTTATTGTTTGAACTACAGATTTCCCATTTAACTATTTTACCAAAAAAAAGATAACCCTAAACTGGGTTAATTATAGCTGCTAACCATTAATTGGAAGTTAATTGAGTGTTAGACATACCCAGGCTGGAGCTCATTCTCTGGAGGAGTGACTCTCATATTTACCCTAGATGGAGGAGGTTACATTTAGCCAAGCCCCTATAATGGTGCACATTGAGGTCTCTTGGCAAGAGGGGCTTTGGGGAAATGTTGATGATGTGAAAGACTGGGGGTCCACAGCTCTCTAGGTACACCTCGTCTTAGACCTGTCAAATACATATGCGGCTCCCCCAGGCCCAATCAAGGTAAAGAGAGAGTGCAAGCTGGGACCAATCAGACAGGTACCCCCCCCCCCCCCATGCCACACCTCACAGGTAGACTAATTAACAGTGACATATGGTGCCTGCCCTGCCTGCTATCAACACAATTTATATGGTATTTAGGGTGTTTTCCTTTCCTGAATATACTAGCTGTTTGTTAATGAAAGGGAAAGAGAGTGCAACAATAACAAAATAATGAAATTTAATAACCGCAACCCAGCTGGCTGTTTTTGTCATTTAAAGTTTTTGTTGACCTTTCCTCCATGACTGTCTTTGCAGGCACTGATGGACTATGCTGGGAGCAGGAATTCTGTGGAACATGGTCTTCCTCTCCTGGAGGTCTACTGCCTGGCCATCAACTGCTTTGCTGCTGCAAGGCCACATCTCACTGCAGACTCTGACACTGTTGCCCTGGTGTTGAAGAGACTAGCACTGTGAGTCAACTCAGAGTAACAAAGGACTTTAAACTGTTATGGTTGTACCTAATTATTATTATTATTATTATTATTATTATTATTTTGAAACTAGAACATTATAGTGATCACCACGGTTTCTACTGTGTACTCCAATACATAGCCTTTTTTTGTTGTTGACATTGCTTCATTGTTTTTCCTTTGTGCTGCATGTTAAAAATAGATAACATTGTGTCATGAAGTTTCACAAGTTGTCCTTCGTTGTCTGTTATTTTGCTTCCAGGAGCTGTTTTGAACTGTTGCTATCTGTGCCTGAAAACGAAATCCCTTATGAGGCCTGGGTTCAATTTCACCGCTCTGTTCAGGTAAAGGATGGGCTGTAAGATGTTGAGAAATAGTAGCTAATGAGAGAGCGAGAGAGAGAGCGAGAGAGAATATGAAATGGTAAAGAATGTGTGGTAGACTGATTGAACTAGAGAAATGGATGCAGTATAGAGAGGTTTATTTACTATCGCTTGGTGGTAGTTTTGACTTGCTCTATTGATGAATGCTATGAGTGGCAGTGGCCCAAGCAATTTTCCCTAGAGAATACTACACTATACGCTGGTGTACTGTCTGATAATGTCCCGTGGTTCTTGACCACCTGGGGCCTGTTTGATAAGAAGTTGGCAATCCACCAGAGGGGTTTGAGTAAATGTTTTGCATTGAAAGTAAATGTGAACTGGAATAAGGGGAGTGAAAGCACAAGAGCACATTAGCAGGGGAATTGAGAGAAGTTGCCGTAGTGCTTTTTTAGTTTCCAATCCAAATCTTTATATAGTGAAGGCTATACTAAGTGACCCAAAACTTACGTACACGACCGTTTGAGTTTTGTGTCACTTAGAAATGTCCTTGTTTTTGAAAGAAAAGTTATTTTATTGGACAAAGAAATAGCATCAAATTGATCACAAATACAGTGTAGACATTGTTAATGTTGTAAATGACTATTTAATTTTTTTAATGGAATATCTACATAGGCGTACAGAGGTCCATTATCAGCAACCATCACTCCTGTGTTCCAATGGCACATTGTGTTAGCTAATCCAAGTTTATCATTTTAAAAGGCTAATTGATCATTAGAAAACCCTTTTGCATTGTTAGCACAACTGAAACCTGTTGCTGATTTAAAGAAGCAATAAAACGTAGACTAGTTGAGTATCTGTAGCATCAGCATTTGTGGGTTCGATTACAGGCTCAAAATGGACAGAAACTAAGACCTTTCTTCTGAAACTCGTCAGTCTATTCTTGTTCTGAGAAATGAAGGCTATTCCATGTGAGAAATTGCCAAGAAACTGACGATCTCGTATAACGTTGTGTACTACTCCCTTCACAGAACAGCACAAACTGTCTGTAGGCCCCGGTGCACAACTGAGCAAGAGGACAAGTACATTAGTGTCTAGTTTGAGAAACAGACGGCTCACAAGTCCTCAACTGGCAGCTTCATTAAATAGTACCCACAAAACACCAGTCGCAACGTCAACAGTGAAGAGGCGACTCCGGGATGCTGACTTTCTAGGCAGAGTTGCAAAGAAAAAGCCATATCTCAGACTGGCCAATAAAAAGAAAATATTAAGAGGGGCAAAAGAACAGACACTGGACAGAGGAAGATTGGATAAAAGTCTTATGGACAGACTATAAGTTTGAGGTGTTCAGATCACAAAGAAGAACGTGAGACACAGACCAAATGAAAAGATGCTGGAGTGCTTGACGCCATCTGTCAAGCATGGTGGAGGCAATGTGATGGTCTGGGGGGTGCTTTGGTGGTGGTAAAGTAGGATATTTGTACAGGGTAAAAGGGATCTTGAAGGAAGGCTATCACTCCATCTTGCAACGCCATGCCATACCCTGTGGACTGCGCTTAATTGGAGCCAATTTCCTCTAACAGGACTATATATATATATATATATATATATATATATATATATATATATATATATATATATATATATATATATATATATATATATATATATATATATATATATATATATATATAAAATATGTACCTTTATTTTACTATGCAATTCAGTTAAGAACAAATTCTTATTTACAATGATGGCCTAGGAACAGTGGGTTAACTGCCTTGTTCAGGGGCAGAAGGACAGATTTTTTACCTTGTCAGCTCAGGGATTTGATCCGGCAACCTTTCAGTTACGGGTCTAACACTCTACCCACTCGGCTACCTGCCGCCCAAAGCACAGCTCCAAACTATGCAAGAACTATTTAGGGAAGAAGCAGTCAGCTGGTGTTCTGTCTATAATGGAGTGGCCAGCACAGTCACCGGATCTCAACCCTATTGAGCTGTTATGGGAGCAGCTTGACCGTATGGTACGTAAGAAGTGCCAATCAAGCCAATCCAACTGGTGGGAGGTGCTTCAGGAAGCACAGGGTGAAATCTCTTCAGATTACCATAACAAATTGACAACTAGAATGCCAAAGGTCTGCAAGGCTGTAATTGCTGCAAATGGATGATTATTTGATGAAAGTAAAGTTTGAATTATTATTTCAATTAAAAAAAATTTTTATAACCTTGTCAACATCTTGACTATATTTCCTCTTCATTTTGCAACTCATTTCATGTATGTGAAATGAGTTGAGTGACCCCAAACTTTTGAACTGTAGTGTACTTTATAAGGCCAGGACGATACCAGTATCGCAATACTCGTTAGTATCATGGCAAGGAAACAAAACAAAACGCATTTTAACTTCCTTTAGGAAAACAGCCCTAATGTTAAAAACAAACGTGTTGTCATCCAGAGTCACTTTTATTTTCCAAGCCATAGCACATCATATTTTATATACAGCGTGTTTTTAAAAGACCAAAGAGTTTGGTCTGCTTCATGTTCAATTTTGCAGTGAAAAAAAAATATTGCAATACTGGTATCGTCACAGCCCTAATACTTTACTATGCTGTCACTGTTAACTCACGTGAAATTTGTGGCACAACCCCTTTGTGTGTTCTTGCGGGTTTTGCAGGTGACCCATGATGCCTTGTTGGTGTATGGGAGCATAGACCTGCAAGCCCTGCTCCAGATCACAGGGGAGGGTGGAGCGTGGAGTAACCCTGTCCTAAGCTCCCTTCTCACCGGTCATCCCACAACCGCAGAGGAAGGTCAGTATCACAACCTTACTGTATTGTCGACAATGCACAAGTAGCAGTTACTGTTATAAACCTCATCTAGTCTACTTGATGTTTTTTTAGTATGCGTTTCCAGTCAGCCAATCAACTAGCATCTATTGCTCTGTCATGTTCCTGTAGTTGACGCATACATCTCCTTGGAGGGGGAGGGCTTCATGGAGATGAGGGTTAAACACCTGGAAAAAGTGGGGGAGGTTGCCAAGGCTGTGGTACTGGCTAAGGCCTGTGCTGAATGCCATCTTGTCTCCAATCAAACCACCTTCCGCCAGACCTATGTCTCTCTCCTCTGCCAACTGCTGCCGGGCGAGGAGGCCATTATGGAGGTCTGTCAGTGTGTTGTTGTGATAACAGTTTGTCTTTTAACTCAGCTCAGTTGCAATATTATTCATACTGCTATTTAAATAGCTTTCAGAGAATGTAAAATTGATGTGGTGCCTTAGTGAATTTGACAATGTGAGTTTGAACTCCTTTGCCCTTGAGATGTAAGTGATATGGTTCACAATACTGTAGTTACAGTGCCTTCAGAAAGTATTCAGACCCCTTAACTTACTCCATGTTTTGTTGTTACTGCCTGAATTCAATAGTTGAATAGTTTTTTTCTCAACCATCTACACACAATACCCCACAATGACATAGAGTAAACATTGTATTGTATTGAAAATTAAATACTGAAATATATAATTTATTCACACCCCGGAGTCAATACATGTTAGAGTCACCTTTGGCAGTGATTACAGCTGTGAGTATTTATGGGTAAGTGCTTTGCACACCTGGATTTTACAATATTTGTAGTAATTAGTAACTTCACCATGCTCAAAGGGATATTCAATGTCTTCTATTTATTTATTTTTAAACATCTACCAATAGGTGCCCTTTGCGAGGCATTGGAAAACCTCCCTGGTCTTTGTTGTTAAATCTGTGTTTGAAATTCAGTGCTCGATGAGAGACCTTATAGATAATTTGATGTGTGGAGTACAGATATAATGTTGTCAATCAAAAATCATGTTAAACACTTATTGCACACAGAGTGAGTCCATGCAACTTATTATGTGACTTGTTAAGCACATTGTTACTCCTGAACTTATTTAGGCATGCCAAAACAAAGGGGTTGAATACTTATTGACTCAAGACTTCAGCTTTTCATTTTTAATTAATTTGTTAATGTCTAGAAACATAATTCCACTTAGACATTATGGGGTATTGTGTGTAGGTCAGTGACACATCTCAATTTAATCAATTTAAAATTCAGGCTGTAACACAACAAAATGTGGTAAATGTCAGGGGGTGTGTACACTTTCTGAAGGCCACCGATTTGGCCATTTATTTATTTATTTATAAATTCCACAGATATCCAGACTGGACTGTAAGGATGTGCTGGATATTACATGCAATTTGGAGACTGAGGGGGAGGACAACACAGCCTTTATCCTGTGTACCACCTTCCTAACTCAACAGCTGCAGCAGCAGAGCCTGTACTACTCCTGGTGAGTCTTCAGTGGTCAATGTCAAGAGTTGGGCAAAGCATATAGATATTATTTGAAATTCTTTTTTTCTGGGCTGGTGTGTGTTTTTGGGTCTTGTTCTAATTTTGTATCTCTCTATGCTGCTTCATCTTTAGGGAGCTCACACTGTTGTGGAGTAAGCTGCAGAGAAGGATTGACCCATCTTTGGAATCACTGCTGGAGCGTTGCCTGCAGCTAGGTGCCATTGCTAAGACAGTCTACCATCTGCTCTTCCTTGTGCGTGTCATCCGGACAGAGGTAGGAGAATACAGACCTTTTTTCCCCCTCTGATTTTGATATGTCATTGCAATATATAAAGTTTTGACTTATTTAAGTGAAATGTCAGTTAGTGTTTCCGGATTTCTATGAAATATGACCTATAATTACTTACAACACGAGTTAAATAGTTTTACTTCACAAAAATTGTAATTGGGTATGTTAAAAAGCAGCTTTTCTCTATTGGAATGGTGTGGGCGTACCCCAACAACAGAATGGTGTGGGTGTATAGGCGGGTCGGTTGTTTAGCAACAAAAGTGAAGCATGCACAACTGTGGGGCAAAACGGACTGTATATTTAGTCTCCAAATGTTTTAATGAAAACATAAATACATTTGCACAATGAGCACTTGTTGTCTCTGAATACATCGTTACAATTGTTAGTTAGCTAGCTAGTGAATTTTAGCCATATTAGCATAGACATGACACCAGTCAAAACACCTCAAAACAAGACATGGTATCAATAACAAGATACAACATGCTGAAACGAGCCACCTGCAATTCCCCACAAGGCAGATTCTTGTCATTGTTGCTATACATCTGACTGTTCAGAATCATAACGCACGCCTTCCGGCCACATCAATCCGCGCGCATCATTTTCATGACCTTGTCAGCCAACTCGTCTATACTGGCCATTAAATATTCATGCAAGTAGACCACTGATTGGCCAGCTCAATCCTCCTCAGGGAGATGCTGAGAGGCGCAGCGGTTTAAGGCATTGCATCTCAGTCGTCACTACAGACCCTGGTTCGATTCCAGGCTGTATCACAACCCGTCCGTGATTGGAAGTCCCATAGGGCACAATTGGCCCAGCGTCGTCCGGGTTAGGCCGCCATTGTAAATAAGAATTTGTTCTTAGTTGACTTGCCTAGTTAAATAAAGGTGAAATGGCAAGCATTTTTGAAACGGTCTGTTTTGAGATACACCTGTAAAGTGGGGATTTTGAAGTTTTTTTTTTTTTCATTAGCCACATAAGAGAATAGGACGAGTCAACAACATTATTTGGATATGAGTTAAAATAATATTTTCACTGGGCAGTTACTATAAATTGTAGGCCACTGTCACACCATTGGAAAAAACGATCTCATGTTTCTTCTACAGGCAGAGGAGCTTGGTCTGGCATCATCTGTGGAGTTGTGTGTTAAAGCACTGCAGCTGCCAAAGCAAGAGGACACAGAAACGAGGATATCTGTGTGCAAGACTGTATCCTGCCTCCTACCAGACGATCTTGAGGTGTTGCGGGCCTGCCAGCTGACAGAGTTTCTCTTAGGCCTCTCTCATGTGGCCTTCAGCACCCTTCAAGAGCTCTATCTGCGGCCCGATCAGAAGTATGACCAGGAAAATGCCATCATCCCCAACTCCCTGCGGTGTGAACTGCTCCTGGCACTTAAAGCCCACTGGCCTTTCGACCCTGAATTCTGGGACTGGAAGACACTCAAGCATCAGTGCATAATGCTGCTGGGGCTTGAACCTGAGCCAGAGGAGGAGGAAGAGGAGAAAGAGGGGGGGCAGGAGGAGGTTAGTCTTGAGCAGGATATAGAGGAGGAGGTGGAGAGGGGATTTGTTGATATGCCAAGAGAATACGTAAATGGGACAAGCGGTAGCATTGATGGTCATGAGAAAGAAGATGAAAATGAGAGGGACAGTAAACCACCTTCAAAGACAGATGCTGAGGGTTCTTCGGAGCAGGGCTCACTGCAGAAGAAATACAAGTTCTTCTGCAAGATTTGTAAGAAATCTGTTACCGAGACTCGAATCCTTCTTCACTCTAAGAGGCATGAGGAAAACGGTGTTTCCACCTGCCCGGTCTGCCTGAAGAAGTTTAAGAGTAGAAAAGATTTTATCGCACACACCAAACTACACCTTCAAATGCCATCCAGAAGCACTCGGCAAAAGAAAAAGGATAAAAAGAGGATTGATTTGGACAAGGAAATGGAGGAGGATGATTTGGATGACTTGGAGCCTGGTGAGATTGCCCTCGACCCATCCTTAATGCTGTACTACCAGTCCACACATGATCCTGATGTTCTGGAGCACATTTTAGAACAAGCTTCATCCGCACCCAGGAAGCCTGGTCATGAGGATAATGTCACGTTTGATTACATTAACGTTCATTTTGAATTGCAGAATCGTGACATATACACATGCCCTGCCGCTCACTGTACAAAGACTTTTAAGCATTCCAAGTACCTGGGTGTGCACCTTAAATCGGAAGACCATGTTAGGGACGAGAATGTGAAACATTATTTTGAAATGAGAGACCGTAGGGAAAAGTGCACTTACTGCCGGCGCCACTTCATGTCTGCATATCACCACCGCAGGCATCGGCGCGTGCACTACGGTGACCTGCCTTACATGTGTATGGTCACAGGTTGTGGCACTCGTTTCAGCACCTCCAATGAGCTCGTCGCACATAAGCAGAGCCATGGCTTTCAACTTAGCTACCAGTGTGAGCTCAAAGGTTGTAGTCTTTCTTTCTGCGACCTGGGGCAGGTATACCACCATGAAGCACAGCACTTTCGTGATGCAGCATACAGCTGCACTAGCATTGATTGCAAGAAGTTCTACTTTTCTAAAAAGGAATTTGGCCGGCATTTAGCCACACACGGCATTGCCTTCTCTGAGGAAGACTTTGAGGCACAGAGGAAGGCCAAAAGAAAACATCTTGACTCCATAACTGAGGAGATGGCCAGCCCCAAAAAGTACTGTGACTCAAAGACTGTACTGGAGGAGGTAGTCAATGGGGAAAACAATGCTACTTCCTCTACATGCAGTGCCTCCTCCTCGCACGTGTCGAGTTGCAAGGAGCCCAAGGGCACAATGGCATCTGTTGCTGTGTGCTTTGATGGAAAAAAGTTCACTTGTGGTTTTGAGAGCTGTGGATTGACCTTCTCCAAAGCCCGAGATGTCCACCAGCACCTACGGTGTGTTCATCCAGAACACTTCAAGTCTGAGAATAAGGAACGTAAAAATCTTGTCAAAGAGAAGGCCTTGAAATCTAAAGGTCTAAAGGTAAAAACAGAGCAGAACAACGATGACATGAACAAACATGAACTTGCAGCTTGTCTGCTAATGAAGGGGTCAAGCCAGGAAAATGCTTGCCCTTCTATTAAGAACACAGCAACATCTCCCTCAACCCTGGACAATGATGACGACCCTTTGAGAGAGATTTTGATTGGGCTTAGCCAGCTTAGTCTGACTCTCTCCAGCTCTACAAATGGATTTTGTGAGCCCTTTCATCCAATCTCAGGATGTACATCAAAGATATCCTGCCGTCAGGGTCTTGGCACCAGGTCCCCAGTTGTGTTTTTGCAAAAGAGAGTGCCACCCGCTGCTGGCAAGAGGGTGAAACTGACATCAAACACTGGACCATCTGTAGCCCATAGTCTACCCTCAGATCAACACTTAGATGCAGACCAGGTCAGCCCCTTTGTTTTGCAAGCCTCTACTAAGCCATACTTCTGTGAGCTTAATGATTGCAACTTTAGAAGTGTGACCAGCACAACCCTAATGCGCCACTACATGAACAAGCATAATTTCACAGAGAAAAAGGCGAAAGGAATGAAGATCCTCAAATCACTTACATTTAAGCCATTTAAGTGTCACCTCTGCTTCAAATGCCACAGAGAGAAGACGGACTTGAGGGTTCATTATCTTCAGACCCATAGACTTAGTGAGGCCGTTGTGGAGCAAATGAGCTGTTGGTCTAAAAAGCGGGTAGAGGGTAAAGCCCCAGAACCCTCCAAGCCAACAGTCTCCATAACACAACCCCCAGAACCCAACAAGCCAACAGTCTCCATAACACAACCCCCAGAACCCAACAAGCCAACAGTCTCTATAACACAACCCCCAGAACCCACCAAGCCAACAGTCTCTATAACACAACCCCCAGACCTCACCAAGCCAACAGTCTCCTTTGCACAAAAATCTCAGACCCCCACCTGGCAACACCCCTCCTGGCAGCAGAAGTACCAAAAAAAGAAAATAATGCGACAAAACATTGTACAATTTGCTAAGTCTGGAGACAAACGTAAGAAATGCAGTCACCCTCCATCTTCTGTGCAGGATCACTTTGAAGAGGAGGAAAGTGAAGACCGAGGAGGTATGCAAAAAGGCAAGGGCGGCATTTATATGTGTAAGCACAAGGACTGTGGGGTGCTTTTCTCCCACGCCTCCAGTCTTTATCGACACCAGAAGAAGTTTCATTCGCAGGTGATGGGACATCCTTCCGTGCTTTCAGAAGACCCGGCTTTACAGAAGTTTAGGTGCAGCTACGCCAACTGTAATGCTTCTTACCTCCTCAACAGTAGCTTGGTGCGACACACAGAGAGCGAGCATCCTAACCAGGCGACCAGTAGCTTAAAGCGTCACAGAAAGAGCGAGCATCCTAACCAGGCGACCAGTAGCCTAAAGCGCCACAGAAAGAGTGACCAGGCGACCAGTAGCCTAAACAGTCACAGAAAGAGTAATCATCCTTACCAGGCGACCTTGTGCTGCAAGTATGACGGCTGTACACAAGTGTTCACCCAAAGCCGTAGACTGAAAAAACATGTACTCTCTAGCCATCTCAATTACTATGATTCACTCGTATTACGTCTCCAGAATACTCACAAGGACACGTCAGCCACTGGATGCCAAAAGAAGCTGATCATCACATCTACGCCACAGAAAGACTCAACCAAGCTACCCCTCAGGCAATCTCTGAGGCACTGCCCGAAGTCTCCTGAAGATGTTAAGGCTGAAGAAACTAGTGAAGAGCAAGATGAAGATGATGGCGAAAATGTGTCAACTGAAAAGAAATCCAGGTTTGAAAATATGGTCTTCCGTTCCCATGAGGAGGCCTTGCAGATGTGCCAAGATCGCTGTCAACGTGAAGCCTACCCATGCATGGTGCAAGGTTGTGATTCTGTAGTCAAATTTATACGTAGTATGCGCCGTCACTATTTGAATTGCCACAAATTAACCAATCAGGCTTTTGAATTGAATGAGGATAAGCTTGTGTTTAGTGCAGAGAAACTGGAGGAGCTGATTCAGAGGAATACTGTATTATCAGCTTGCCCTGATATGACAAGGGCACCTAACGGAGTTCTGAAGATGGAGTATCAAGCAGAGCCAGAGAACCCTGGTGGTCCATCTATCCCTATGAGTCTGCACTCCATCGAAGCAGAAACACTTGATGAGCATGACCCACTGGGGTTCAAAGACGAGCCACCTGCTGAGAGGAATGTTTTGGTGGGTGCAGATGACTTGCTTTATGGAGAACCTAGTGGGCACACTGAAGAGCCTGCTACTCAGAACAGCCAAGAGGAGAGGCCAAGGTGCAAATCCTCAAACCCACCCGCTCTTGATCTCTCTCCACCATCCTCCCTCCGATTCAGTGTTGATGAGGGCTTCATGGACAGTTCAGGCAAAGATGGTGGCAAACCAACAATAATTTCTGTGCCATTGCCCTCCCCACAAGCCCGCCAGCCACTTAAACGTAAGAATGAGCTCTCTGAGCTCCCTCCCATTCCAAAGGACCCCCAGCCTCACAGCCCTCCCCCTCGCACATTTGACCTGGCTACTTATAAACCTATGGGATTTGAGTCGTCTTTCCTGAAGTTCATACAGGAAAGCAGTAAGGATGATGTGAGGCCCCGGGCTTCTCAATGCAACAGCCACAGGCCTGAACCACCTGTGGTGTCAGCTCGGCGGCGGGATTCATACAGGCGTAACTGTTCTGTGAAGGAGAACAGCCAGATGGGTCTCACTACTACTCGTAGCAGGCGGGCTCGATCTTCCCCACTTCAGCCTCTTCCCAGGACAGGTGAATACACATCAGTCCAGAACTTGCGCCTCATCTTAGACAAGGCTCTGACAGGTTGTGGTGACCTAGCCATTAAGCAGCTGCAGTACCTCAGGCCTGTGGTGGTTCTTGAGAGGCCAAGGTTTTCCACCTCCTTGCTTGACCTCTTCCCCACAAAAACGAATGATAAGCTACTTCTCGAAGGTTCGTAGAACTGAGTACCTTTGTATCCAATATAAAGACTATCCCAGTTGTTTTTTTTTCTAATGTAATCACTACTCTGATATTATCAGTATCTTTTAAGTTGCCAAACTGATTAGCTCAAGTACCTTAATTGACATACAACAGATACGTGTGTAAAACGATCCTTCCCCTGATTTTTTAAAAAACCTCCTAGAGTATTTGTATTACATTTGTCAGGTGATGAACGTTCTAATGTGTATATATGCGTCTTCTCACTACACAATGAAGTTTTATAAAAACATTTTCAAATATTATTTAGAACGGTGTAGCTCATTGTACCATTTCAATGCTATTAATTTGTCTGAAAATGGCTTTCATGGGACAGAAACATCTCATTTGACCACTAATAACTTGAGGAAAAATGTTGTCCCCTCTGAATATCAAGACACCTTTCTTTTTTTTCAATGCAGTGGGCAGACGTGTAATGCTTTATACGAATAATAAATGTTTGAATAGGTCCTTTCAAAAAATATGAAATTGCATTGTGTATCTTTATTGTTCCCTGTCATGCCTTTACATTGATTAGCCTTTAAACTCTTCAGGGAACTAGTCAGTATTTTGTTATGAAAGTGTCCTAGTGGACTATTATTTTCACTATCTATGAAAATATACAGATGTTTCTTTATAGGAGTGGCTTAGCTTCTGTTTCGTCCATTTATATAACGAGTGTGCCCACTCTGGTAGTGGCACGTTCGCTCTAGCAAACAGCGCGCAGGTGAAGTACTGTATCGGCACGCCTTTGGCTAGAGCACACGTATATCCTACATGGCAAGATACATTTTATTTGTCAAACGGCAGCTAAGCGTCCATGATCATGTCACCAGAATAAGACCCTCTATTTATTGGAAATGAGCATGAAGCTCATCACCGTGCACTTTCACCACCCAGTGAAGTTCATCGTAATTTATTTAATCTGTAGCCTAATAAACTGCATGCTTTCCTGGTTATTCTATCAATATTTGCGCATAAAAGTGTTTCCCACTGACTTTTCTCGCATAATTAATTTTATTGACACAAAAATATCCATATTTGGAAAGTTTACAGACGATGTCTGTTTCCATCAGGCCTGTTATGACATGTTTTATCCGAAAGGTACTTTACTTACTTAAAAAGGTTGGACGAAAACCTGGTTTATGACCTTTCGGATTTAGTTATGATCATTTTTCACAAAGTAGTTTGATTGTAGTGAACTATACTGAACAAAAGTATAAACGCAACATGTAAAGTGTTTGTTTCATGAGCTGAAATAAAAGATTCCAGAAAGTTCCAATATGCACAAAAAGCTTATTTCTCAAATTTTGTGTGCAAATTTGTTTACATCCCTATTAATGAGCAAGTTTAATTTGCCAAGATAATCCATCCACCTGACATGTGTGGCATGTCAAGAATTATACAAAAAAAGCGGGAGAAGTTGAGCCTTGCGCTTCAATGCTCTTAGTTGTTGCGGATATTGACCCACTCTGCGTTGCGTATTGCGGAAGAACAGCCCTTAGCCGTGGTATATTGGCCATATACCACATCCCCTCGCGCCTTATTGCTTAATTATAAACTGTTCATTATTCAATGGTTTTAAGTCTGCGATGATCGGTTTTCAATAATGTGCAGTCATCATTTGGGAAGAAAGGAAAACTGTTTTGCAATTGTATGAACTTAGCTAAACTTCTAAACCGCTTTATATGATAAGGAGTAAGAGGGGTGTATTCGATGATTGACAACTTCAAAACCAAGGGTTACATTTATTAGTTGAATATACTAAAAAATCTAAGACCGGTTTCACTGGGGTTCGGAACATTTCTGATTGCAGAATAGGGGAAGATGGTGGTTGTTCAAGTCAGATAGCCAACCCAAAGACACTGACAATACAGTACATGGTTTTGTTCTCCCATCTCACCGTACAGCTTCCTGGAAGAGAAACATAAACACTGAATGTGATAGTTCACCTTCCAACATTCTGTTATTACTTAGCTTTGTAGACACTGCAACACATTGTTACATTACTTACCATCCATAGTGTTGTCCCAGAAGCAAGAGCTGGCAGTGTGTAGGCCTGCTCCATTTTTCTGCAGTATGATGCAAGTCACTAATGATGAACACAGTGAAAATGTGTAAATCATTAACTGATTTTGTTGGGTCCTTTCATTGCCATAGTTTCACATTTGACAAATGGACTGTATACAACATAAAAGGGGTTACCTATGTATTTAAAGGGTTTTCCTAGTTTGGACAGTTGGTTCAGACTTGTCTCCACCACACTGGATGTCCATTGGTTAATTCGATTTTGTTGATAGGCACTGCTTCCAATAGTTGTCTCCACAGTCTTAAGTATTTATTTCATTTAACACTGACATGTCAATCACCACTTGTTTAGGAAATTGCAAATACATTTTATGATTCTAGTAATATCACCAATTGCATAAATACTTACATCTTTTATGATTGTAGTTATATCATCAGCGACAAATGCAGTCTGAAAATGGGGCGAAAATATTAATTGATCTAGCTAGGAAAGTAACATTTTTTGTCTATGGTTTTATTTTCCAAAGACAGTATTTTTTCTGTAGAGGTCAGCTGATCTGGCCCGCTCAAATAATAGTAACATCACAGCAACGTAATACAATATAACAATATATATATATATATATATATATATATATATATATATATATATATATATATATATATACCGATACATGAACCATGCAGCCGGGGAAGAGAACTTAAATGTTTCCGAAGACAATTTGATGTAGTGCTTTTTGTTTAAACCTACCTCTTCAGAGGATTGAAATTCGTCCATTGTGGTGTGGTGCACGAAAGTTTTAGATGGTTGCTATAGGGACCTCCAAACAAATCTGTCAACGTCAAATCACGGGGACCTGAATCTGTGCAAAAAAAATTAGATTATTTGGTCTCAAATTTACGCTATTATTGCCGTTTATAGTGGCGGATGGATTTTATTTTCAATACCTATTTTTTTTATTTTATGTCTCTGCCACATACCGAGTATTCTGAAAAAGGGGAAGTTTTAAGATGTCAGATATTTTCATTTATTTATTTCTGGATAACATAGGACTTAAGCATAGAGAAACGCAATCAATGGAAATAATGTCTGGAATGTTGTGGAGAAAGAAGCCTAATTATGCCCTGTCATAATTATTTGCAGCGTTAGTGACGTAATGCATATCGAATTACTAGAATCTAATTTTGTATTATAGAATGTCGACCAATTTGTGGGAAATTAAATTGCGCCAGAAACCGTTTTATCAGTGCATTTCATCCATCTAGCCAATTCAAATGTCAAAACATTGATTGAAATGGATTGGATGGAAGGAGCTGAACCCCAATCATCAGAGTGGTCAAGGGTGCGTTGTGCATTAATGACAGGCTTTACTGGCAGCAACAGAGTCAGACATGCAACTTTCAATACGGTTGTCCTGTCGCATCAGACTGTATTTGAAGGATGGGAATTCTTCACCGCTTTATTTGTGGCTGCTCTCACCTACCTGTGCTACATTTACTGGGACAGAATAGAGTTTGCTTCACAGGTAAGTGTGGTCCTGACTCCTGTCTCATCAACCATCATCACCCACAGCACAGACGACAATTCAATGTCTATTCATCGCTGGTTCAACGTCATTTCAATGTAGTAATTATACTTTTATAGGCTACTGATGTATTACATTCTCAACGTTTTCTTTAAGGCTGCCTGGAGTTGGGTGACCAAATGTCCAGCTGGCTGGCAGAACTCAGGGGAGAAGGTGGTGCAGCAAAGGTCCAGAAAAAGGCAGCAAAGCCCTTTGCTGATCAAAGTCAAGCGGCTGGAATTGAAAGTGACCGCCATGAAGAGAACCTTGATGAAGCCTGGTTCACATCTAACCTCCCGATCATGTTCCTCCCCACACTGCTCTCAACACGTTCTCCAGTCCAAGGGCCCTGTACACACCAACAGCTCTTCAGACTGGGAGAGTGTTGCATAGGCCATAAAGATAACATGGACTCCAGTCCAAAGGAGACATTTAAATGATTATTTAATTGACCCTGCTGTTTAGACTGTGCAGGACACATACAGTATGTGTATACAGAATTTCATTGGCATAAGAAAACACTTGTTTTCTAAATATATTGTCTTTCAATAATATCTCTGCTGTTTCTTTCATTCTTGGAATAACAAAATGATAGAAACCACTTAAAAGGGCTAAGTAATCAGTCATACAGCCGAACTTCAACATATACATCTCAAATTGCTTAAAATCAATGCCTTCAACACAGGAGATTATTACTGATTATCTGTAATGTTCATAGCATGGAAGTAAATCCAAAATAGGTTTACCTACTCAGTTGACTTTCTTTATCTAGCTCATAATCAAATTACTTTGTTTTCAATCATTTTACATTCATGGAATTATTATATATATTTCTGTGATATAATTGTATTTATTAGTTGTGTAAAGTAAGAAGATACAATTTAATCACAACACCATTAATTGCTTTAATATTACACTTCCAACCCCCCCCCCCCCCCTTCCCCATGAGTTGCATATACACATCTACATGAATCCTACTACACTGAACTATCACATATTACAAAGGGAAACCCAGCCACGAGTTGCCCAGTGACGCAAGCCTACCAGACCAACTAAATGTCTTCTATACTCGCTTTGCGGCAACCAACACTGAACTATGCATGAAAGCACCAGCTGTTCCGGATGACTGTGTGATCACGGTCTCTGTAGCCGATGTGAGTAAGACCTTTAAACAGGTTAACATTTACAAGGCTGCAAGGCCAGGCGGATTACCAGGACACATACACAGAGCATGTGCTGACCAGCCCTGTTCACCCACGACTGCGAGGCCAAGCACAACTCCAACACCACCATTAAGTTTATTATTTGTTCAAGATGGTGCCGATAGGGAGGGCGCCTGTGCTCCTGGCTCCTAGTCAACTTTGCTTTACAAGCATTTCACTACACCCGCAATAACATCTGCTAAACACGTACAGTGGGGAGAACAAGTATTTGATACACTGCCGATTTTGCAGGTTTTCCCACTTACAAAGCATGTAGAGGTCTGTCATTTTTATCACAGGTACACTTCAACTGTGAGAGACGGAATCTAAAACAAAAATCCAGAAAATCACATTGTATGATTTTTAAGTAATTAATTAGCATTTTATTGCATGACATAAGTATTTGATACATCAGAAAAGCAGAACTTAATATTTGGTACAATTAATATTTGGTGCAATTACAGAGATCATACGTTTCCTGTAGTTCTATACCAGGTTTGCACACACTGCAGCAGGGATTTTGGCCCACTTCTCCATACAGATCCTTCAGGTTTCGGGGCTGTCGCTGGGCAATACGGATTTTCAGCTCCCTCCAAAGACTTTCTATTGGGTTCAGGTCTGGAGACTGGCTAGGCCACTCCAGGACCTTGAGATGCTTCTTACGGAGCCACTCCTTAGTTGCCCTGGCTGTGTGTTTCGGGTCGTTGTCATGCTGGAAGACCCAGCCACGACCCATCTTCAATGCTCTTACTGAGGGAAGGAGGTTGTTGGCCAAGATCTCGCGATACATGGCCCCATCCATCCTCCCCTCAATACGGTGCAGTCGTCCTGTCCACTTTGCAGAAAAGCATCCCCAAAGAATTATGTTTCCACCTCCATGCTTCACGGTTGGGATGGTGTTCTTGGGGTTGTACTCATCCTTCTTCTTCCTCCAAACACGGCGAGTGGAGTTTAGACCAAAAAGCTCTATTTTTGTCTCATCAGACCACATGACCTTCTCCCATTCCTCCTCTGGATCATCCAGATGGTCATTGGCAAACTTCAGACGGGCCTGGACATGCGCTGGCTTGAGCAGGGGGACCTTGCGTGCGCTGCAGGATTTTAATCCATGACGGCATAGTGTGTTACTAATGGTTTTCTTTGAGACTGTGGTCCCAGCTCTCTTCAGGTCATTGACCAGGTCCTGCCGTGTAGTTCTGGGCTGATCCCTCACCTTCCTCATGATCATTGATGCCCCACGAGGTGAGATCTTGCATGGTGCCCCAGACCGAGGGAGATTGACCGTCATCTTGAACTTCTTCCATTTTCTAATAATTGCGCCAACAGTTGTTGCCTTCTCACCAAGCTGCTTGCCTATTGTCCTGTAGCCCATCCCAGCCTTGTGCAAGTCTACAATTTTATCCCTGATGTCCTTACACAGCTCTCTGGTCTTGGACATTGTGGAGAGGTTGGAGTCTGTTTGATTGAGTGTGTGGACAGGTGTCTTTTATACAGGTAACAAGTTCAAATAGGTGCAGTTAATACAGGTAATGAGTGGAGAACAGGAGGGCTTCTTAAAGAGAAACGAACAGGCCTGTGAGAGCCGGAATTCTTACTGGTTGGTAGGTGATCAAATACTTATGTCATGCAATAAAATGCAAATTAATGATTTTCTGGATTTTTGTTTTAGATTCCGTCTCTCACAGTTGAAGTGTACCTATGATAAAAATTACAGACCTCTACATGCTTTGTAAGTAGGAAAACCTGCAAAATCGGCAGTTTATCAAATACTTGTTCTCCCCACTGTATATGTGACCAATACAATTTGATTTGATTTGAAGTTTGCAGACGACACTACGGTGGTAAGCCTGATCAACGACAACGATGAGACAGCCTATAGGAAGGAGGTCAGAGACCTGGCAGTGTGGTGCCAGGATACAACCTCTCCCTCAAGACAGCTGATCGTGGACTACAGGAAAAGGAGGGCCGAGCATGCCCCCATTCACATCTAAGGGGCTGTAGTGGAGTGGGTTGAGAGCCTCAAGTTCCTTGGTGTCCACATCACTAAGGACCTATCATGGTCCAAACACACCAAGACAGTTGTGAAGAGGGCACAGCAATGCTTATTCCCACTCAGGAGACTGAAAAGATTTGTCATGGGATCTCAGACTCTCAAAAAGTTCTACAGCTGCACCATCGAGAGCTTCCTGACTGGTTGCATCACCGCTTGGTATGGCAACTACTCAGCATCTGAACGCAAGGCACTACAGAGGATAGTGCGTATGGCCCATTACATTACTGGGGCCGATCTTCCTGCCATCCAGGACCTCTATACCAGGTGGTGTCAGAGAAAGGCCTTAAAAATTGTTAAAGACTCCAGCCACCCAAGTAATAGACTTTTCTCTCTGCTACCGCACATCAAGCATTACCGGAGCGTCAAGCCTTGAACTCCTTAACAGCTTCTACACCCAAGCCATAAGACTGCTGAACGGTTAATCAAATGGCTACCGGACTTTTTGCATCAATTTATTCATATTTTTTGCACTGACTTTCTTGCATAGGCTCGATGTATAGTCACTGGACTCTAACCACACACATGCATATTGAAGAGTATTTCTGTCTGTAATAAAGCCCTTTAATGGGGAGAAACAAATTCTGTTTGCCTGGGCCTGGCTCCCCAGTGGGTGGTCGGCATGTAGCCTAGGGGTCAGAGCGTTGGGCCAGTAACTGAAAGGTTGCTGGATCAAATCCCTGAGCCGACAAGGTGAAATCCTGTTGATGTGTCCTTGAGCAAGGCACTTAATTTGCTCCAGGGGCGCCATACTACTAATGAATTTAATTCAATTGTCTGATTTCCTTATATGAAATGTAACACAGTAAAATCTTTGAAATTGTTGCATGTTGCGTTTATATTTTTGTTCAGTATATTTCGAGAGATAATACCGTGAGCATGGAACCTTAGTTACTCAGACGACTGTTTTGGTTTCATGGGGGAAAGCATTAACTGCTGCACTGACATTTAGCATGGCAACATTTATTGTATGCCAACCGCCGTTAAACCTCTTTGAAGAAGAACATTTAGCATGAATGGAAACTGGGTGCGAATGAGCTTGCTGGTTTGGTGAATGCTAGTCAATTTAAACTGGGGATATAAACATTAAGTTATATACATATAGAACGTCTTATCTTCTGAATAAAGACTGGAAGGCGTGTGAACAACGGGCTGCAGTCCCAACAGTGAGTCCTAGCTTGCTAACTTCAAATAGAGACCAAGGCCAAAATAAAGATGGAAACAATATCTGACCTACCAATAGAAAATAAGATATTTTATGCTGTTCTGGTGTTCTCGTGGACGGTGTATCTATGGGAGGCCTACCTTGCCTACAGACAGGTAATTGTTTACTTTGTTTCGTAACGGTGTCTTTGTCAATAACAGAAGGCTTTCTTTACTGCATTTTGCGTTTCACCGGTGGCTAGCTAGCCGCATACTGACTGTTTTCATTATTTGTCTCAGTATTTTCTCAAGAACAAAGCTGTTTTCTCGAGTGACGTCATGTTTGTACTGGGTAACAGAATTAAGCTGATATTCAGATTTTTCACTCTAAAATGTATTCCAAACAAACATAATTGATTTCAAAGTTTAACAAACCATACAACTCTGTCCACAATGACTTCTTTTAACGATTTACGCTGACATTTTATTTACAGTAAGAACTTTGAACATACAACGTTTGGTAACTGAGGGAGATGTTACCAAAGCCAGTAAATGTGTTATTTTTTTCTTTTACTGTGTAAATTGTTTAAAGTAGTCATTGTGCATAGAGTTGTATGGTTTGTTAAACTTTGGAATCAAGGGTTTTTGTTTGGCGTAATTCTGTTAACGTGGAATTGCCCTACTGAAACTCGAGACCCCACTAATCATTCTGTAACATGGAAATTGCCTTTTTGATTAGCTATATCGAATAGAAAAAATATAATGTTCAAGTGTCTCTTCTAACCACCTAGCGGAGAATATACAGGTTGACCACGCATGTACCACAAGAGCTGGGAAAGATCATGGACACCGATACCTTTGAGAAGTCACGCCTTTATCAATTGGACAAGAGCAACTTCAGTTTCTGGTCTGGACTGTATTCAGAAACTGAGGGGACGGTGGGTACGACTAAAAGATCCATTGGTTTGTTAGGACCTACTTTGTTATTAAAACCTAGTTGTCTGCCTCTATTTATCTGAGGTAATTGTCTTTTTTCCCGATATAACACTGCTGTGTTCTCTCATAGCTGATCCTGCTACTTGGCGGAATCCCTTTCCTTTGGAAAGTTGCTGGGACAGTGACTGCTCGTTTTGGATTGGGTCCAGAGTATGAGGTGTGTGTGCATGGTCCACGGTTAAAATTGGCAGTCCAGTATGACAAATGTTTTGGCAATTTTCTTGAATCATTCCATGGCTCTGTCTTTTTCTTATAGATCTTCCAGTCTCTTTCGTTTCTGATGCTAGCAACCCTGTTCAGTGCATTCACTGGCCTTCCCTGGAGTATCTACAACACCTTTGTCATTGAGGAGAAGCACGGCTTCAACCAGCAGGTAGACTGTCAAAACTCTCTGAGAACATTCTTATCATACAGACAGTTACCTAGTTTGGGTCAATTACACTTTTTCACTGGCATGGTGACAAACACCCAGTTGATTTGTTTTTGTTGTCGTGTGTGGTCCTCCTTCCAGACGCTGGGGTTCTTCCTAAAGGATGCTGTTAAGAAGTTTATTGTGACCCAGTGTATCTTGTTGCCTGTGACCTCACTTCTCCTCTACATCATCAAGATTGGTGGAGACTTCTTCTTCATCTACGCCTGGCTCTTCACACTGGGTGTCTCGCTTGTCAGTCCTTTCACCTAACAAATACCTGGATGGGAATATTCAAACAAGTTGTTTAGGCTCCGGGGAGGAATAAATGGAGCTAAACTAATATCCTAATACATAACAAATTTCTTTCTTTCTGGTCGTTCCTTTTCTCTCTTAGGTTCTGGTGACCATCTATGCTGACTATATTGCGCCCCTATTTGACAAGTTCACCCCTTTGCCAGAGGGTGAGCTGAAGGAAGAGATTGAAAGCATGTCGAAGTCTATCAGTTTCCCTCTCACTAAGGTCTATGTTGTAGAAGGTAATGCACAATACATAAACTCAATAACTTGTTTTGTCCCAAAGCTGTAACACCTTAGACTGTATCTATAATTGTTTAACATCAGAGGAGAGCAAGGCATAATGGGCAGCTTGACCTTGTGCTTGTCTAAATTGTGTGTGTGGTGATGTGTGGGGGTTGAAAACAGAGCAGAAGGCAACCTTCTGATGTTAGCTGTTACTTATGGACTATAAAGTTGTATTATAATGATCCATTTTGACCTACTCTTCCAGGTTCCAAGCGTTCCTCTCACAGTAACGCTTACTTTTATGGGTTCTTCAAGAACAAGCGCATAGTGTTGTTCGACACCCTGCTGGAGGACTACTCCCCCCTCAACAAGGACGGAGAGCCAGAGACTGACACACCAACCGAGGACAAATCCAAGTCCAAGGTCAGACTTTGGCTCTCCGTGACTGTGTGTCAACATGTTATAAATCTAAAATATTGAAAGAAGGTTCAGGAAGGCAACTTGATACTCTTCAGTTATATGCATTGCTGAAGCATTTCGACGCAAGCTTCTTCAAAGGTCTCCAGTATTACTGAGCACCACTTCAGCCATACAGACAATTTCTGTAGTATTGGTTAGAGCACCACCAGCACGCTACAACTTTCATGTTATAAATCTATTTTGTTGAGGTGGTCCTATCATAGAAACATAAGATGGCTTACTAGAGATTGTAGTCAATGTTTCATGCATAATTCTTTCAAATCAAACCATTTATTGTCTTTTTCCAGAACAAGAAGCAAGGCTGCAACAATCCAGAGGTCTTGGCGGTGTTGGGCCACGAGCTGGGCCATTGGAAGTTGGGACATACCGTGAAGAACATCGTCATCAGTCAGGTCTGTTTGGGAATTCCCTAGATATGCATCACCTCTATACCAATAGGCCACTTTCATTGTGATGCAGAAATGTAATTAATAAACATTTTCTCCTCTGCCTCTGTCCTTGCAGATGAACTCCTTCCTGTGCTTCTTCCTATTTGCTGTGCTAATTGGTCGGAAGGAGCTTTTCATGGCCTTTGGTTTCTATAACAGCCAGCCCACATTGATTGGGTTGATGATCATATTCCAGTTCATCTTCTCCCCATACAATGAGGTGAGTGACTCCGTCTGGATGTTATTTTGGTGGTAAACCATTCTTGATACACACAGGAAACTGTTGAGTGTGAAAAACCCAGCAGCGTTGCAGTTCTTGACACAAACCGGTGCACCTGGCACCCCCTACCATACCCCGTTAAAAGGCATTTAAGTATTTTGTCTTGCCCATTCACCCTCTGAATGGCACACATACATAATCTGTCTGTTGTCTCAAGGCTTGAAAATCCTTCTTTTACCTGTCTCCTCCCCTTCATCTACACTGATTGAAGTGGATTTAACAAGTGACATCAGTAAGGACTGACCTGGATTCACCAGGTCAGTCTGTCATGGAAAGTGCAGGTGTTCTTAATGTTTTGAACACTCAGTAAATAGCTGACCTCTTAATACACTCCAGTGGTGGCCTTAGCTGTGGCAGCTATTCTCATTAAGTCCGGTGTTTGTTTTTGGCGAAAATACCTTGCGCATACTAGTAGTAAATATTGGCCAAAGAAATATACAGCTAAAGCTACAATATATTTCTTAAGTGAGTATTTCTTAAGTCAGCTTTAAACAGAAGTGTTGTTGAGATGGCGATGAGCAGATGAGTACCTGCTACACTTCAGTGAGGAAAACTAAAATGTATCCACTTCTTACCTCCAGGTCCTGTCCTTCTGTCTGACTGTCCTGAGCCGCAGGTTTGAGTTCCAGGCGGACTCCTTTGCGCGGGGCATGGGTCGAGCCTCCGAGCTCTACTCCGCCCTCATCAAGCTCAACAAAGACAACCTGGGCTTCCCCGTGGCCGACTGGCTCTTCTCCATGTGGCACTACTCCCACCCTCCCCTCCTGGAGCGCCTACGGGCCCTGGGAGGCACCAAGCAGGACTGACGGGCCCCAAAAGGAGAGCCATGCCCGCTGCCTCTCCCCAAGGGCCTCTGCAGGCCTCATCTGGCACTCTGATGTAGTCTCCCCTATTTTCTTCTCTGTTTCCCTATTTTTGTTCTCCTTTATAATCGCCGTTAGGTTTCTTTTTTTGGTTCCTTTTTTTCCCAGTTTCAAACTTGCACAATACCAAGAGTTGGTATTGTGTGAGACAAGAAGATCTCTCGGCTATGCTTATTCTAGGTGTATTTCAGGTTTTAATTTTTTTATCAAAGTTTTATTTGAATTGTATTTACTCCCCTGAGAATATGCCATTCCAAATGTGTTCTCATAAATTGTACTGTAGTGTAACTATCCTGGGGGGAGAAAGAAAATGTACTCACCTATTATCAAGAGTGTCAATAGGATGTACAGAGAATGGGCCATTCAATGTAATATTAGTATATCCTGCTGCCTAGGCTGGTCGATTTGGCTCTATCTGTTTATTATGAAGTGTGTGAAATTTTCAAGATGCACACCTTTTCATATTTACTCAAGACTATGCTTGAGATGGATCATTGTTGAAGTTATACAGGTAACTGCCAAAGTAATGGAAACGGGGTACAAAGTATATGGAAAGCAAAGTATAAGCAATTAACATCCCATCATGCTTAGGGTCATGTATAAAAATGTGCAGGGGTACAGGTTAGTCGAGGTAATTGAGGTAATATGTACATGTAGGTAGGGGTAAAGTGACTATGCATAGATAATAAACAGAGTAGCAGCAGAATAAAGTGTAAATAGTCCGGGTGGCCATTTGATTAATTGTTCAGCAGTCTTATGGCTTGGGGCTAGAAGCTGTTAAGGAGCCTTTGGACCTAGACTTGGCTTGATGAGCATGAAACCTATGTAAACCATATGCCATGGTAGTCAACAGATCTCAACCCAATTGAACACTTATGGGAGATTCTGAATTTCTTGTGTAACAATGGTATTGCATCCCTCCAATAGAGTTCCAGAAACTTGTGGAATCTATGCCTGTTCTGGCTCGCGGTGGCCCAACACCCTATTAAGACACTATGTTGGTGTTTCCTTTTATTTTTGCAGTTACCTGTATTAAGGTTTGAGTGCCTGTGACTTCCCAGGGATCTGCCACTTGTGGTGATAGTTTTTAAGTAATGCTTGGGCCAATGAAGGACCAAAGGAATTCTCAATTTAGGTCAAATTTCATCATTTATTTAATACACTTGTTTGTAAACAATGGCCTGACCATACTGTACTTGTACATCATTCATTAGAGGTTAGCTTAATGGCAAAGAGGGAGAAAAAAGAAAAATGAATGCATTTGTAATATTTGAATGTAGTTTGGAATCTTCTGTTAATGTGTTATTGTTTGGTTTCCTCTCTTCTGGTGCCTGTGTGTGCGAGGTGTGATAGTGAACCCAGTTTTGAGGGGAGGGGAGGGGGGGCTGATTCACATAAATCAAATGTTTGGTTTGATATAGAAGGACATACTTTTCTTGCAGCATTGTGAATAAAGTCCCTCACAGCAGCTGTCTTTTCCTATTTGTTTCTCGACCTTTGCTATGGTCATGATAGCGAGTCACATATAGTGACAACTGTGATATGGCTCATTTGTAAAGTCATATTGTTGCAAACCTGGGCTCAGAGCATTTTGTATTATTGTGCACGTAAATTAGTATATGTACCATGTCGTATGTATACATTTTTGGATGTCAATAACCCATTTCGTATATGTTAAAAATAAAAATTAGTATTATATGTTACGAATTTGTAAACCGTGTGATATGTTACAAATTCTAGCTAGGTAGCTAACGTTAGCTAGGTTAGTGGTTAAGTTTAGGAGTTGGTTAGGAGAAGGGTTAGCCGTGGGGATTTGAACTCGCAACTTTTGGGTTGCTAGATGTTCACGTTAAATGCCCACCCATCCACTCAAAACAACCATTACTTTTGGTTTTGCCTTAAGTATGGTCTTATGTAACCATACCAAATCATACCAAACGTAACATATCATACTAATGAGTGTCCTGGATTTACATTTACTATGTTACGTCTAGTCTGAGACCAGGCTGTTACATCAGAGGGTACATACAGTTGAAGTCAGAAGTACACTTTAGCTTTAGCCAAATACATTTAAACTCAGTTTTTCACAATTCCTGACATTTAATCCTAGTAAAAATTCCCTGTCTTTGGTCAGTTAGGATCACCAAAGGATTTCTTTCATCACATTCCCAGTGGGTCAGAAGTTTACATATACAATCAGTATTTGGTAGCATTGCCTTTAAATAGTTTAACTTGGGTCAAACATTTTGGGTAGCCTTCCACAAGCTTCCCACAAGAAGTTGGGTGAATTTTGGCCCATTCCTCCTGACAGAACTGGTGTAACTGAGTCAGGTTTGTAGGCCTCCTTTCTCGCACACGTTCTGCCCACAGGATTGAGGTCAGGGCTTTGTGATGGCCGCTCCAATACCTTGACTTTGTTGTCCTTAAGCCATTTTGCCACAACTTTGGAAGTATGCTTGCGGTCATTGTCCATTTGGAAGACCCATTTGCGACCAAGCTTTAACTTCCTGACTCATGTCTTGAGATGTTGCTTCAATATATTCACATAATTTTACTTCCTCATGATGCCATCTATTTCGTGAAGTGCAACGGTCCTTCCTGCAGCAAAGCACCCCCACAACATGATGCTGCCACCCCGTGCTTCACGGTTGGGATGGTATTCTTCGGCTTGCAAGCCTCCCCCTTTTTCCTCCAAACATAACAATGGTCATTATGGCCAAACAGTTATATTTTAGTTTCATCAGACCAGAGGACATTTCTCCAAAAAGTACAATCTTTGTCCCCATGTGCAGTTGCAAACCGTAGTCTGGCTTTTTTATGGCGGTTTTGGAGCAGTGGTTTCTTCCTTGCTGAGCGGCCATTCAGGTTATGTCGATATAGGACTTGTTTTACTGTGGATATAGATACTTTTGTACCTGTTTCCTCCAGCATCTTCACAAGGTCCTTTGCTGTTGTTCTGGGATTGATTTGCACTTTTCGCAACAATGTACATTCATCTCTAGGAGACAGAACACGTCTCGTTCCTGAGCTGTATGACCTGTGTTTATACTTGCATACTATTGTTTATACAGATGAACGTGGTACCTTCAGGCGTTTAGAAATTGCGCCCAAGGATGAACCAGACTTGTGGAGGTCTACAAGCTTCTAAAGCCATGACATCATTTTCTGGAATTTTCCAAGCTGTTTAAAGGCACAGTCAAATTAGTGTATGTAAACTTCTGACCCACTGGAATTGTGATATAGTGAATTATAAGTGAAATAATCTGTCCGTAAACAATTGTTGGAAGAATTACTTGTGTCATGCACAAAGTAGATGTCCTAACCGACATGCCGAAACTATAGTTTGTTAACATGAAATCTGTGTAGTGGTTGAAAAATGAGTTTTAATGACTTCAACCTAAGTGTATGTAAACTTCCGACTTCAACTGTATTTTAGCCCA
This sequence comes from Thymallus thymallus, assembly GCA_023634145.1. Lineage (NCBI taxonomy): Eukaryota > Metazoa > Chordata > Actinopteri > Salmoniformes > Salmonidae > Thymallus > Thymallus thymallus. Next base: position 30,108,815 of record CM042406.1, read on the forward strand.
ATATCTGGCATAGCATAGTAGATTATGGCCATCAAAACAATAATAATGCCTACACATAGTAAGCATAGCCAATTACAGTAAATTACAGACCACATAATCTCATTACTGACTTTAAATTGACAATCGAAAATGAGAAGAAAAGCCATTTTTCTCAGTTCCACGCTATGAGCAAGTACGGCCTTTGTGCTTGGTAGAACAGGATAAGTAGAATGACAAAATACAAAATGTCATTTTGAAATGTCAAATAGTTGTGGTTTAGGCCTACTGTGTATTTTCCAACATGCATATGTGGTCATCAAAGCCATAATTTAGTAGAAGTGCTCACAGGCGGGAGTAGACCAATGCAATCAACAAAAGGACGACAGACGCCACTACGTAGTGTGCAGGGTATGCATAGCAAACAGTCTATCCACAGCGGTGTCATCAGAAAGGCAGAGGCAAAGCGAATAGTTCCATAAGCGAAGGGGTTTACTCCACCCTAAAAGTGAGGAATTGTTGTGTGGAGGTCAATGAGAGAGTGTCTAATTTGGTCAACAAAACAAGTAATTTCTAATTTGGTACTTGAGTCTTATTTGATCAAATAGAAGTTTTGTAATGGTTAGATTGTTACGAATGCACATACAGCGGGTGAAATAAGTATTGAACACGTCACCAAAACAAATAAGTTCAGAAATTAAGTTATGTGTAATAATGTGAAATGACACAGGGGAAAAGTATTGAACACATGAAGAAAGGGAGGTGCAAAAAGGCATGGAAAGCCAAGACAACAGCTGAAAACTATCAGTAATTAAAAAGCAATCCAGCCCCCTGTCAGTGCAAATTAATATCAGCTGGTTTAGTCCCAACTGATGGCCTACAAAAAGGTCTCATTGCCAAGGTATCACACAAGACACATCTCATGATGGGTAAAAGCAAAGAGCTGTCTCAAGACCTTCGCAACCTAATTGTTGCAAAACATAATGATGGTATTGGTTATAGGCGCATTTCTAAGCTTCTGAATGTTCCAGTGAGCACTGTTGGGGCCATAATACGGAAGTGGAAAGACAATCATTTCACCATAAATTTGCCTCGACAAGGTGCTCCTCGCAAGATTTCTGACAGAGGAGTGAAAAGAATAATCAGAAGAGTTGTCCAAGAGCCAAGGACCACTTGTGGAGAGCTTCAAAAAGACCTGCAATTAGCAGGTACTGTTGTCTCAAAGAAAACAGTAAGTAATGCACTCCACCGCCATGGCCTGTATGCACGCTCACCACGCAAGACTCCATTGCTGGAAAAAAAGCATGTTGAAGCTTGTTTAAAGTTTGCTGCACAACATTTGGAAAAGCCAGTGAAATACTGGGAGAATATAGTGTGGTCAGATGAGAGCAAAATTGCACTGTTTGGATGTCATAATACACACCATGTTTGGAGGAGAAATGGCACTGCACATCACGCTAAAAACACCATACCAACAGTGAAGTTTGGAGGTGGTGTGGGGCTACTTTTCAGCAAATGGTACTGGCAAACTTCACATAATTGAAGGAAGGATGAATGGGCAAATTTACAGAGACATTCTTGACAAATATCTGCTGCCATCTACCAGGATGATGAAGATGAAACGAGGGTGGACATTTCACCAAGACAATGATCCCAAACACAGAGTCAAGGAAACTCTCAATTGGTTTCAAAGAAAGAAAATAAAGCTGCTAGAATGGCCCAGCCAATCACCTGACTTAAATCCCATTGAAAATCTATGGAAAGAACTGAAGATCAAGATTCATAGAAGAGGCCCACGGAACCTTCAAGATTTGAAGGCTGTTTGTGTGGAAGAATGGGCCAAAATCACACCAGAGCAACGCATGCGACTAGTTTCTCCATACAGGAGGCGTCTTGAAGCTGTCATTACCAACAAAGGCTTTTGTACAAAGTATTAAATAAATATCAGTAAGTGTGTTCAATACTTTTTCCCTGTGTCATTTCACATTATTACACATAACTTAATTTCTGAACTTATTTGTTTTGGTTTCTTTGTATGTATGGATTACTCGGGTTGTTACCAACATCTGGTGAACATTTCATGTCAATAGCACCTTTGTAAATATATTTACTGAGAAAAATGGTGACGTGTTCAATACTTATTTCACCCGCTGTATAAGTAGTCGCATGTGGCATTTCGGCTAGTGATGAGTCGTTCGCGAGCCGGCTCTTGTAGGTGAACGTTGGGAGCCGGCTCGAATATCAGAAGAGCCAAATCTATTTATAAAAATATGAAGAAAAAAAAAAGAATAATGAATAGAACTATCTAATTCAAAGAATTAGGCCTCATTTTGTTGACACAAGCGCGCACATTCGTTCTGACTGTCTGCTCAGACTAACAGCCTCACCTGTTGTTCCTGTCAATCAGACACGCAGTGTCAACCAATGAACCAAAGATGGGTGAGGGAGGTCCGAGACAACTCACTCACAGTCGCACACTTAGCAGCTGAGGAGAACGCAGAAGGACAGCTGTGAAAACAACACCTGGAAAATGAGTCGGAAGCACAGTAGCATTTGGATGCATTTTAATAATGTAGACAATGTTAGAGCACAGTTTAGAATTTTCCAAAACAAAATCTCATATAAAGCCGGTTCTACGCACAACCTACACCGGCATATGCGAACTGTGCACCCAACTGTGAAGCTAGCTGTAGCTGAGCTTCGAGAAACTAGCGGGCCTGCTAGTGATAGTGGTGGGTACCCAGTTGGGTGCACAGTCAAGTAGGCCTTCCACAGGAGCACAGTAGGTGCTGAAAAACTAAAGTCTACACAATGCCAGATGGGGATGCCTGAGCTGAGGCCTTAACAAGACTGCACTACAAGGTGGAATTCAACATTTTATATGTTGAAGCTGTTTCTTGAGTCAAAGGATGCCATCATCTCTACCCTGGCAATTGTCAATGCACCTGTTGATGCTCTGACCCAAGAGGAATGGGAGGTGGTGGAGGAGGTGTGCAGAGTCATGGAACCCTTTCAGCAGGTCACTGTGGAGATCAGTGGAGAGAGGTACAGTAAGCAGTTATTACTAAATCATTATTTAATCCAGTATTATATATGTATATGAGCAGTAGATGAGAATGTAGGATCAGTAGACAAAACATGAACCTGAACTAATAAATTACTGTTCTCCCTTTCCAGCTATGTGACAGGGTCTGCAGCGAATCACAGCCAGCCGCCAGAGACGTGACAGGGTCTGCAGCGAATCACAGCCAGACGCCAGAGAGAAGCAAATGTAACCACAGGACATGTGACAGAGTTGATGGACACCCTATGTTCATCAATGGACAGAAAGTTCCATAGAATGGAATATAATCACGTGCTATCAGAAACCGCTGCACTTGACCCCAGGTCAAGCTCTTCAAAGAATAACCTCAGCAGCAGGGAGGGACAGCCCCAGCAGTCAGCTGTCTCAGGCACCAGGGCAACAGGAAGAAGAGGGAGCAGAAGCACCAGCAGTAGTGCCACAATCGTCTGCTGTTTGGATGCTGTTTGACGAGAGAGCAACTGGGGATGCAGCACGAAGGAATCCCTCAGCAGATGCCAAGCAGATGCCATAATGCCATTTATGAAATTTCCCCCCCGGGGGATCAATAAAGTACCTATCTATCTATCTATCTATCTATCTATCTATCTATCTATCTATCTATCTATCTATCTATCTATCTATCTATCTATCTATCTATCTATCTATCTATCTATCTATCTATCTATCTATCTATCTATCTATCTATCTATCTAATTGAGGTCCGATCCTATTTTGAGGAGCCCCTCCTCTGAGCTGGTGGAAGAACAAGGCCTCTGTCTACCCACGGCTTACTAAAGTCATGACAGGGAGACTCTGCGTAGTGGCCACGTCCGTTCCCTCTGAGAGGGTCTTCTCGAAAACGGGACAAAAAATGACTGAGAGAAGAAACCGCTTAAGCCTCTCGAAAGTGAGGCAGCTTGCATTTCTGAATGCAAATCTCTCATAAAAGCTAAATGTGGTCAGCATTGCTGTGTGCTGCTGGTTATAACATGGCAATGAAGAAGAGGGAGGAAAGAGGGACCAGTTTAATGTTTTAAGTGAGATGCTGCAGTTTTGCACATTGTTATTTATTTTTCTTTCATATGGTGCAATATTCTATTATGCTGTTCAGATTGTATTCGTTTTGAATGGTTAGATTTATATGCACTTTGTTTACATTCAAAAGTTATACTTTAAATGCAAATGTTTAAGGCATTCTTTTCCATAACAATCCAATGTATTTTTAAATACATTGTGGTTAAGGTCGAGTATGATTTCATTTAGTAATGTAATTATAACACCAATCATAGTCAAACTATCGCAAACTGTTTGACTTGAAAAAATACAAAACGTATTTTCTTTAAAGAGCTGTTTGGGAGCTCACTGAAAAGAGCCGGAATGCCCATCACTAATTTCGGCAACTTTGACAAAACGACTTTATATCGGAGTTGTGCCTGTCGTTCACACGCTTATCTGCCCTCTAATTGGCCGAAATGGTCCCACCTGATCTTGCGTCATTCAGCATGCCTTCATAGTTCAGGACATGTATTTCTATTGTTAGATCGGTCACTTGACTATCTTGTCAATATAATAAAACATCTTTGGTGTCATACTGCCCGCTATGAGACCGTACCATTAGGCATCGGGGTGGCCATATTTTCAAATAGCATTTTTGTCGTTTGAGGCTGATCATCATTTATTAAAACGTGCTTACTGATAAAAACCCACACACTTTTCACAGATGGTCATCTATTCAGCTGTATCTTATTGATCCTTCATAGAAAATGTATAAATGCTCATACTCATCCAACCCCCCCATTGTAGATAATGGTTAGGCCCTGATTTGGTTTATTTTGCTAGACAAGGGCAAATAGTCCAGTTGTAGTTATTTTTGGGACGAAATGGCAAGATTTTTAAGAGCTGACGTTAGGAGTCTCTTCACCAAACAGCTAAGGATGGCATCTGACCAGGTAAAAAGGCGCTTCATATGATTAGACCACCACGTTTCGCTGTTAATACAGTCTAAAGTTCAAATGAAACGAGTGGTATTCAATGGTCAAGTGATTTCGCTACGGCCTTGGACTATTTTTAATGTTCTTGTTATTATCAACTCTGTCAGTCTGTTACAATGTTGCAATTTTTAGCTGGTATTTGCAACGTTAATCCAAATGATGATACAAATTGTAGCAAACGACTATTACTGACGCCGTTCTTTGAAGCGAAATCGCTTTGTAAGCAGCTCAATTTGTCCAGTTATTTGAAAGCCAAGTAAACATTTCGAGAAATATACACCTCGGTCTAATGTGTGTATGGAATTTGGTTGAATACGTCCATCTATGAATGGTTATTGAAGTAAGTCTTTGATGCTACAGTTGTTGTACACAATGGCCAGAGGTTGCCTTTTTTAAAGGCATTGTTGACATTCTCTCGTCAATTCTGTTGGTCTTTTCAGTCAACATTAAAGGGGGGCGTTTTTCATCGGGACATGTGAATCAGTGTATGAATGATTTGAGGCTACATGGCCTAAGCTACATAGCCTAACATTTTACAATGCATTGACACTTCATTAGGTACACCTTTTCAACTGCTCGTTAACGCAAATATCTAATCAGCCAATCACGTGTCAGCAACTCAATGCATTTAGCCATGTAGGCGTGGTCAAGACGATCTGCTGAAGTTCAAACCAAGCATCAGAATGGGGAAGAAAGGTGGTTTAAGTGACTTTGAAGGGGCATGGTTGTTGGTGCCAGACGGGCTGGTTTGAGTATTTCAGAAAGTGCTGATCTATTGGGATTTTCCCGTACAACCATCTCTAGGGTTTACAGAGAATGGTCAGAAAATGAGAAAATATCCTGTGAGCGGCAGTTCTCTGGGCGAAAATGCCTTGTTGAGGTTACAGGAGAATGGCCAGACTGGTTCGAGCTGATAGAAAGGCAACAGTAACTCAAATAATCACTCGTTACAACCAAGGTATGCATAAGAGCATCTCTGAATGCACAACATGTCGAGCCTTGAAGCAGATGGCCTACAGCAGAAGAAGACCACACCTGGGGCCACTCCTGTCAGTTACTAACAGGAAACTGAGGCTACAATTTGCATGAGCCCACCAAAATTGGACAAAAGAAGATTTGAAAAATGTTGCCTGGTCTGATGAGTCATGATTTCTGCTGCTACATTCAGATGGTAGGGTCAGAATTTGGCGTAAACAACATGAAAGCATGGATCCATCCTGCCTTGTATCAAGTTTCAGGCTGGTGGTGTAATGGTGTGGGGGATATTTTCTTGGCACACTTTGGGCCCCTTCGTACCAGTTGAGCATCGTTTAAACGCCACAGTCTGCCTGCCTGAGTGTTGTTGCTGACCATGTCCATCCCTTTATGACAACAGTGTACCCATCTTTTAATGGCTACTTCCAGCATGTCACAAAGCTCACATAATCTCAAACTGGTTTATTGAACATGACAATGAGTTCACTGTACTCAAATGGCCTCCAGTCACCAGATATCAATCCAATAGAGCACCTTTGGGATGTGGTGGAACGGGAGATTCGCATCATGGATGTGCAGATGGAAAATATGCAGCAACTGCGTGATGCTATAATGTCAATATGGACCAGAATCTCTGAGGAATGTTTCCAGCACTTTTGAATCTATGCCATGAAGAATTAAGGCGGTTCTGAAGGCAAAATGGGGTCCAACCCGGTACTAGCAAGTGGCAGATGAGTGTAGACTAGTGTTCCACGTGCAAAAAGCTGCCCACTTCAATTTGTAGCTAATTCAGCTGCATGTCACACATTTCATGAGGATAACCCACAGAGATGTATAGAGGACACAACTTGGAAATAACCAGTTTTATCATGGACATTGCCATTGAGGGCTTCCACCATTTTAAAGTAGTAAACAGGGTTGGGATTTCTATAGTTTGGGAGCAATTAGCCAATGGTCAGAACATTGTCTTCAAATTGGGTGCTATATTAGCTTTATACCTTTCAAACATAAAATAATAATTGACTACATTAAAATGGAGGTAGCCTCATTGGTGCTGTCCATGCTGTCAGATGCCATAATGTCACAGATGCAAAGATGATACCTCTTTCCATCTTTGTAACCCTTTACTTCTATATACTGTATGCTTATAACAGCCTAGCCTTTACCATTGTAAAACAAAAGCTTTATGCAATGTGAAGGTCATTTTTTTTTTTTTTCTCTAACAAAAGTTGTGCATAACATAACATGCCAATCTCATACATGTTCCTTAGTAGGAGTATCTTGTTATTCTTATATGTTCACCTGTTTGATTAATCTTTCTCTATGTACCAGCTGGGTGAGTTGGGCAAAGGTGCAGGGAAAGGAGGAGGTGGCGGAGGATCTGTCAGAGAGGCAGGAGGAGCCCTCGGAAAGAAACAGGCAGCAGAGGAGGAAATGTACTTCAGGTGAGTTGGGACTTTGTCATACCCGTGGTATATACGGTCTGATATACCACGGCTGTCAGCCAGTCAGCATTCAGGGCTTTAACCAACCAGTTTATAATTATCTAGAGGCTTTGTGGCAGTCTGCCTGGCCTGTATTCATACTGTGTCCTCACTGTACCACACTCTTTCCTATCTCCCTCTACAGGCGTAAAGAGCAGGAACAGTTGGCTGCACTAAAGCAGCATCACCAAGAGGAGATTGACCACCACAAGAAGGAAATTTCGAGGCTGCAGAGCGAGATTGACCGTCACAAGGGAAAAATTAGGAAACTTAAACATGATGACTGAGACTCACTTCATTTAGAATAAAGGCCAGGGATTCTCTATTGCCAAACTCTAGTCCTTGCCTGCGCTGTCTCTCTGGGCAGCTCTGCGTATGTGCGATTGATTGTTCTGTATATGCTTGAGGTTATTAAACATTTATTTGAAATGTTTATTGTTTTGTCATGGTTATTGCTTTCAATTATTGTTTGTGCTAAGATGATTATTTGAGATGTGGGGTGCCGTTATTATTATTATTATTACAGAAGGATTATTACAGTTAGTGTAGCTCTACTGTCAAAATGGATTCCAGCAATATGGATGGCAAAGAGAAGACAATCTGGTCGTATTTAATTGAAACTTATCTCATGACTTGGTGTCAGTACCCATCTCTCCTTTTTGCCAATGCCATAACATCCTCCATTGAAGAAACAATCATGCAACATTGCTAATTGAAAGTGATACCATCACCAGCCATTACCGTCAGGACACCGATATAGATCCCATATACATCTTTTGCATCTACATCTTCTTTTGCATTTACATCTTACCTATGCTAGCGTGAGCTAGGCTCATCTCCTTATCAACCTACCTGGACCTTCTACTGTCGATACGGAGCCCCACCGAGCCACCGTGACTGGTCTGCCGACGTAATTGTCCGACGTGGTCTCAACAGGGTTCTCCTCTGCGACGTCGCCGAAGATCCATCTGCTAGCCCGGCCTGCTAACACTCTGAACACTGTGCCTCCTGGCTTGCCTAGTCCAGCGCCCATTGAATTCTGCTCTCTGGCTGGCCTCTTTGCTGCTCATCGGACCCTATGATCGCTCAGCTTCACAGCTGATGTCTGCAGGACTGTCTGGTTATACGGTATTTCTTTCTGTTTAACTGCCAGGCCTCAGGTCCTGTGTGTAGCATATGACATTTTTCTCTAACTGACCCTCTTTGTCCATTCATCTCCATTACCCGTCGTTGCCTTAGCCCTCTTAATTAACTTTTTTTTTTTTTTAATTTTAATTTTTAATTTTATGCCCCTTTATTTCAATATGCCTTGTCTTTTGTTGTTTAGGTTAGCTATTATTGTTTTATTTCACTGTAGAGCCCCCAGTCCTGCTCAACTGGTCTCTGATAGCTCCTTTGTCCCTCCCCCCACACATGCGGAGACCTCACCTAGCTTAAATGGTGTCTCCAGAGATGCAACCTCTCTCTTCATTACCCAACGCCTAGGTTTACCTCCACTGAACTCACACCCTACGATACCCTTGTCTGTACATTATGCCCTCAATCTATTCCACCACGCACAGAAATCTGCTCCTTTTATTCAATGTACCCAACGTACTAGACGTCCTGTTCTTAAAGCCCTTAGTAGAATACTGATTCTATTACTCCTCTGTTCCTCTGGTGATGTAGAGGTAAACCCAGGTCCTGTAGCTCCCAGTACTACACCTATCCCCCAGGCGCTCTCATTTGTTGACTTCTGTAACCGTAAAAGCCTTGGTTTCATGCATGTCAACATTAGAAGCCTCCTCCCTAAGTTAGATTTATTCACTGCTTTAGCACACTCCGCCAACCCGGATGTCCTAGCTGTGTCTGAATCCTGGCTCAGGAAGGCCACCAATAATTCGGAAATCTCCATCCCCAACTACAATATTTCCCGTCAAGATAGAACTGCCAAAGTTGGCGGAGTTGCAATCTACTGCAGAGATAACCTGCAGAGTTCTGTCATACTGTCCAGATCCGTGCCCAAACAGTTTGAGCTTCTACTTTTAAAAATCCACCTTTCCAGAAATAAGTCTCTCACTGTTGCCGCCTGTTACAGACCCCCCTCAGCCCCCAGCTGTGCCCTGGACTCCATATGTGAATTGATTGCCCCCCATCTATCTTCAGAGTTTGTACTGTTAGGTGACTTAAACTGGGATATGCTTAACACCCCGGCCGTCCTTCAATCTAAGATAGATGCCCTCAATCTCACACAAATTATCAAGGAACCCACCAGGTACAACCCTAAATCCGTAAACATGGGTACCATTATTGATATCATCCTGACTAACCTGCCCTCCAAATACACCTCATCTGTTTTCAACCAGGATCTCAGCGATCACTGCCTCATCGCCTGCGTTCGCAATGGGTCAGCGGTCAAACGACCACCCCTTATCACTGTTAAACGCTCCCTAAAACACTTTTGTGAGCAGGCCTTTCTATTCGATCTGGCCCAGGTATCCTGGAAGGATATTGACCTCATCCCGTCAGTAGAGGACGCCTGGTTGTTCTTTAAAAGTGCTTTCCTCACCATCCTAAATAAGCATGCCCCTTTCAAAAAACGTAGAACTAAGAATAGATATAGCCCTTGGTTCACCCCAGACTTGACTGCACTAGACCAACAGAAAAACATCCTGTGGCGCACTGCATTAGCATCGAATAGCCCCCGCGATATGCAGCTATTCAGGGAAGTCAGGAACAAGTACACACAGTCAGTTAGAAAAGCAAAGGCCAGCTTTTTCAAACAGAAATTTGCTTCCTGTAGTACTAACTCCAAAAAGTTCTGGGACACTGTAAAGTCCATGGAGAATAAGAGCACCTCCTCCCAGTTGCCCACTGCATTGAGGCTCGGAGACACTGTTACTACCGATAAATCCACGATTATCGAAAATTTCAATAAGCATTTTGCTACAGCTGGCCATGCTTTCCACCTGGCAACCCCTACCCCGGCCAACAGCTCTGCACCCTCGGCAGCTACTTGCCCAAGCCCCCCCCGCTTCTCCTTCACCCAAATCCAGACGGCTGATGTTCTGAAAGAGCTGCTAAGTCTGGACCCCTACAAATCTGCTGGGCTAGATAATATGGACCCTCTCTTTCTGAAATTATCAGCCAAAATTGTTGCAACACCTATCACTAGCCTGTTCAACCTCTCTTTCGTATCGTCTGAGATCCCTAGAGATTGGAAAGCTGCCGCGGTCATCCCCCTCTTCAAAGGAGGAGACACTCTAGACCCAAACTGTTATAGACCAATATCCATCCTGCCCTGCCTTTCTAAAGTTTTCGAAAGCCAAGTTAACAAACAGATAACTGACCACTTCGAATCCCACCGTACCTTCTCTGCTATGCAATCTGGTTTCAGAGCTGGTCATGGGTGCACCTCAGCTACGCTCAAGGTACTGAACGATATCATAACCGCCATCGATAAAAGACAGTACTGTGCAGCCGTCTTCATCGACCTGGCCAAGGCTTTCGACTCTGTCAATCACCGCATTCTTATTGGCAGACTCAACAGCCTTGGTTTCTCAAGTGACTGCCTTGCCTGGTTCTCTAACTACTTTGCAGACAGGGTTCAGTGTGTCAAATCGGAGGGCCTATTGTCCGATCCTCTGGCAGTCTCTATGGGGGTGCCACAGGGTTCAATTCTTGGGCCAACCCTTTTCTCTATATACATCAACGATGTCGCTCTTGCTGCTGGTGACTCTCTGATCCATCTCTACGCAGATGACACCGTTCTGTATACATCTGGCCCCTCTTTGGACACTGTGTTTACTAACCTTCAAACAAGCTTCAACGCCATACAACACTCCTTCCGTGGCCTCCAACTGCTCTTAAACGCTAGTAAAACTAAGTGCATGCTTTTCTATCGAACGCTGCCAGCACCCGCCCACCGGACTATCATCACTACTCTCGACGGGTCCGAATTAGAATACGTGGACACCTACAAATACCTAGGCATCTGGTTAGACTGTAAACTCAACTTCCAGACTCACATCAACCATCTCCAATCCAAAATTAAATCCAGAATTGGCTTCCTATTTCGCAACAAAGCCTCCTTCACTCATGCTGCCAAACATGCCCTTGTAAAACTGACTATCCTACCGATCCTTGATTTCGGCGATGTCATTTACAAACTAGCCTCCAACACTCTACTTAGCAAATTGGATGTAGTCTATCACAGTGCCATCCGTTTTGTTACCAAAGCCCCATACACTACCCACCACTGCGACCTGTATGCTCTCGTTGGCTGGCCTTCATTATATATTCGTCGCCAAATCCACTGGCTCCAGGTCATCTATAAGTCATTACTAGGTAAATCCCCGCCCTATCTCAGCTCACTGGTCACTATAGCAACACCCACCCGTAGCATGCGCTCCAGCAGGTATATCTCACTGGTCACCCCCAAAGCCAACACCTCCTTTGGCCGCCATTCCTTCCAGTTCGCTGCTGCCAATGACTGGAACGAATTGCAAAAATCACTGAAGCTAGAGGTTCCTATCTCCCTCACTAACTTTAAGCGTCAGCTGTCAAAGCTGCTTATCGATCACTGCACCTGTATATAGCCCTTCTGTAAATAGCCCACACTACTACCTCATCCCCATATTTATTTTTGTTATTTTTCACAAATCTTGCACTCCAGTATCTCTATTTGCACATCATAATTTGCACATCCTTCATTCCTGTGTTAATGATGATAATCTGTAATTTGTCTCACCACTATGGTCTATTTATTGTCCTACCTCTTAACCTTACTGCATTTTGCACTACATTTTGCACTCTGTATATAGACTTTCCATTGTGTTTTTGACCATGTTTGTTTACTGTGTAACTCTGTGTTGTTTTTGTCGCACTGCTTTGCTTTGTCTTGGCCAGGTCGCAGTTGCAAATGAGAACTTGTTCTCAACTGACCTACCTGGTTAAATAAAGGTGAAATAAAAAAAAAAAAAAAATACATAAAATCGCCAGAGTCTATTTCTGATATTGCCATGCATCTAACCCATTGACTGTATGGAGTTACTATAAACTGATAAAGAGGGTCCATTTCATGTCTGCGGAGAGACGGAAATTGGCGATGCTTTCTGTAATCCTCACTTTGTCCAGAGGGTGGCAATTAGGACGCTGTACACTGGGTATACAGCTCTGTATAAATCTCATAAAGAAGAATGAACTTGCTCGTCATTTCCTTGAAAAAGTGTAGCTCCGCCTAGAAGCCCCTGTCTTTTACAGCGGGCCAACCCGTCTGTCTTTCTTTTCGCACATCATGGCGGACCGGTTCAATAAGGTGTGTAATCGCGCAAGAACCAACATCTCTATATTTGTAAATAATACATCCATATAGATTTAATTTCACTCCGGAACTGGTGTTAACTATTGTTGTGTAATTATTGTGTAAAGTGGAGACTAGTGAAGATCATTTGGTACCATTTGTCGCATTATTTGACACATCCAGGATGTCATGTGTTCGCCAACGCTGCTTAGCGTTGCCTTCATTTAGCTATCTCGCTAACTGGCTGGATAGTTATGTTCGCTACAAGGACCCTTCAGAATAAGTCCTTGGTTCCTTGGCATTTTTGGTGAAGTGTTAAGATCAAATGTGTCTAGTTGCCTTTGAAGATTTCTCCATTAACGCTGAATGTTACTAGATAAGGTTAACTATAGAACGTTAGTTGGGTAGCTGCGGTTAAACTGCAGGCCACGTTTGCGCAAGTTAATGTTTAGACCCAGTTTAAACAATTCACCCAAAACCACGTATTCCTGTAATTTAAAGTGCTACATAACACTGAATATTTTTTTGAACTAATGTCTAATTTCGTCTTGATACGGTTGGTAGTAACGTAAAAATATGTTGCAGGTCAAGTCGACTACAAACCCCACAATGCAATGCTCGCAATGGCCTAGGTATCAAACATAACTACACACAATAAACCAAGTCATTATCGGCATGGGGCGTAGTTGTAAAATCAACCAAACAAACTGCACTATCAATTTAGGATTCTACAGTCTCACGATATTCAACCAGCAGATCAATCTTCCTCAGAGTGGAGTTTGCCTTTCGAAACTGCACCAATGCACCAGGACTGAAAAGGCAAACAAATGGGAAATATGTTATACCCTCTATTAATAAAATAAAAGAAATCTGTATTGGTCACATACACATTTAACAGATGTAAGTGCGGGTGTAGCAAAATGCTTGTATAAATCAGACATTTCTCGAGGTAGAATGTAACAAAAATATTGTAATGAAACGGGCAGGGAGCAGGTCTCGAACCCTCAACCATCTAGGCCGAAGTCCAGCGCGCGCCATCGACTGTGCACCAAAAGCATGCTCGAGCTGCAGGTGATACACACTTATAAACCCAGGGTCGTTACACAACTCCCTCTTTTCAAAGAGCACGTCCTTGCGCTAGTTTATGACTCAACGTCTTATAGGAACGCGCTCACTGGCCAAGCACGCACGTTTGTGGATTTAGGGTCCGACCCCACTTCTGACACCAATGTAATGAAACAGGCAGGGAGCAGGTCTCGAACCCTCAACCTTCTAGCCCGAAGTCCAGTGCTTCATCGACTGCCCCAAAAGCATGCTTGAGCGGCAGTCTATATCCGTGCTTATAAACCCAGGGTCGTTACGATTCGATCAATGGCTCATTCAAGAGAACAACCTCCTGCTTATGAAATCGGCCGATATTGAAAGCTGACATGTATGATAGACGTTTTGGATCTAAAAGTCGTATTCCTTTAAACTTCAACTTTAGTGAGAGCGGCTTTATCTCAATGCTACGTCGTACCGGCCAAATTTCTCCCTGCTTGAAAGGCAATAGCGCAGATACACATGAGAACATGACATGAGCCATGGAATTGATAGGACACTGCCCAGAGATGACCAAAAACAATACACCCATTTTGAATGTTTTGTGTTTACTTTAAGGCTCTGGATGTTTTTGCTAGCCAGATGTGGCCATGTTGGCCCTAACGTAGCTAAAATGTATTTATCCAAGTTAATTTGTTTTGCTTGTAAGTTTAATTAAGCAATAAGGCCCGAGGGGGTGTGGTATATGGCCAATGTACCACGGCTAAGGGCTGTTCTTATTCTCGACGCAACATGGAGTGCCTGGATACAGCCCTTGGCCGTGTTATATTGGTAATATACCACAAATCCCCAAGGTGCCTTGTTGCTACTATAAACTGGTTTTCCAATGTAATTAGAGCAGTAAAAATACATGTTTTGTCATACCCGTGGTATATGGTCTGATATACCAGCTTTCGGCCAATCAGCATTCAAGGCTCGAACCAACTAGTTTTATAATTACCATTAGAATACTTTACATGCACTTCCATCTGAGACTTAGGCAACTTTGTTGAATCATTTGAACCCCAGGTGGTGGGCAACTTCTTAATTACTTGATTTGCTTACCTTCCCAGGTTCTGCTGCTTGATGGCAGAGGCCATCTACTTGGTCGTCTCGCTGCCATTGTGGCGAAGCAAGTTCTGCTTGGTGAGTCTTCAGTAATGTCGTGATAAATTAATACCCATCTCGTGACTGATCGTTGTCCAAAGAATTTCATGTCACTTGATGTGTAATTGAATCTTGATTTGGACCTAGTTATGTTTGACTAGCTTGCGTCAACTGTCAGTGATGCTTTAACCTACATTGATTGAGTAACTACAATGATAACTCACATTACCATCTGAGACAGTGGATATTATACAATGGACCTGTGTTGTCCATATTTCAGTATGTAAGTCATGATTTCTCCCCTTTCAGGCCACAAGGTGGTAGTTGTGAGATGTGAGGGTATCAACATCTCTGGAAACTTCTACCGTAACAAATGTAAGTTGCTGACACCTTTTGTAATAATTCAGGTTAACTTCTTTGGTGAAATTGTAATGTGTTGTAGTATTCTGATGTCATACCTTTTTGATTTATAGTAACTATTTTGAGCTAAATCTTAAGCTTTGCTTATTGTCAGTGATGTTTACCACAGTAAATATTCGAGTTTAACGACCATGAGAATACTTTACATGCACTACCATCTGAGACATAAAGCAACATTGAATGACCGGAGTTGTGAAATTGTCTGTGGTGAAACAGTTTAGACGCTGGCATAGCTTGAGAATGTATTGCGGCTGTCTTTATGAATAGTGAAGTACCTGGCTTTCCTGCGTAAGAGGATGAACACCAACCCCTCACGTGGACCGTATCACTTCAGAGCTCCTAGCAGAATCTTCTGGAGGACTGTAAGGGGTAAGATCACAACCCCTTCTTTTTAAACTAGGATTTTTTTTCCCCATGCTTCAGCTCCATCTTACTAGTCCAGTGGTTTGCTTGGACCTAACCTTTATAGACATTGATTTCAATGGTCCGTATTGGGTTGATTCAGTGACAAGAAGTATGCACGTTCTGAACTCCATCTTGCACAACATATGGTTCCTACTTGACTGTGATGAACACTTATCTGAAGCTGATCATTTTGATGAGAACTTTCGGATCTGACTACTGAGTTTAGTCAGGGCCACAATGTTGTGCTGGGGTCTGTTATAAACAGTCATAGAGGAAGTTTCTGCTTATTTGGGATTTATGCCTATTTCATATTCGGTATCTAAAATTGGCATGGAACCGACGTGTGTGTGAGATATATATATATATATATATATCTATATCTATATCTATATATATATAAATCAATCATATGTGGGGTGACCTAATTACCTAGTAACACCATCATTTTGTTGATTCTCCTTGGAACCCAACAGGCATGCTCCCTCACAAAACCAAGAGAGGACAGGCTGCACTGGAGAGGCTGAAGGTGTTCGATGGTATCCCCCCTCCTTTTGACAAGGTGAGTTTTTCAATCATTCAGCATAACTCTGATCTTGTGCTGTCAGTGATGCTACTTTTTCCATACCTACATTGTTTGAGTATTGACTTTGAGAAGAACCCTGAATCTGAGACACAAATGTCTTCCCCTTTGGAATGGACTTGCAGTTGCTTTTGGAGCTGACGTTTATTTTGTTCCACAGAGGAAGCGCATGGTCGTACCCGCTGCCCTGAAGATTGTACGTCTGAAGCCCACTCGCAAGGTAAGCCTAAAATCAGTTTAGCAAATAACACCACTGAATTTATCAACTCTTCATTGACTAATAGGTAACTGTATTTGTCAAACATTGCAGGCCGCACTGTAGTTGCGCTAATGTTTAGCCACATCATTCTTGCTAGCCAGACATTGGCCAAAATTGTATTTAGCCAGGTACCCATCTTTGCTTATTGTCAGTGATGTTTACCACAGTAAGTATTCGAGTTTAACGACCATGAGAAAACTTTACATGCACTACCATCTGAGACTTAAGCAACATCCAAAGAATAATATGAACTCCATGTAGTGGAAATAATTCTCTTATGACCTTATATTGGTTGTCAGCCTAATGATTGATTTGTGACACTGTTTCTCCTTTGTGTGAACCTGCCTTCCCCAGTTCGCCCTCCTTGGGCGTTTGGCCCACGAGGTTGGCTGGAAGTACCAGGCCATCACAGCCACCTTGGAGGAGAAGAGGAAGGAGAAGGCCAAGATCCGGTACGCCAAGAAAAAGACAGTTACCAAGCTGTCAAAGCTGGCAGAGAAGAACGTGGAGAGCAAGATTTCAAAGTACACTGCTGTCCTGAGACAATATGGGGTTCTTGTCTGAGCTGGTTCGTGGTGGCCAATAAAGATAAATAAATGTTTATAGAAAGTTTGACTCATGATTTTGTTTTTTTGGTGTGTTTTGAGTTGCTTTAAGTTGAGGGAAATGTAACTAGAGTAATTCATCTTGAGATGCAGCTCTACAGCTATAGATTAACAGAATGGCTTCTAATCAAACTTAGAACACAATGAAAGCACGCCTAAAGCAAATTGTTTTAATTTACAATTGGAGCAACATGCAAACATGTACATTTGTACATTTTTCAAGAACATTGACTCATTTTGCGTGTAACAAATGATTCTTAGTACAGTATATTTATATGGCGTCAATCCTGTTCAACGCCTTGTGAAATGCTGTCGGAAACCCCGTGGATCAAGTACGTGCGCGCGGCTGGCAGGGTCGGGTTGACCGCGAGGAAGGGGCGTGAACGAGCGCCAGAGCGGTCATTTTCCGATGTGCAAACCCAAATAAACAAGAATCACATTTCTCGGAACACTTGTTCACATTTTACATATTGTGACAATTTTAACGTTTTTTTTAAGTACTGGGATTTGTGGAGGGGTAAGTGCTTCATGGTTTTGTTATGCTTGATCGGGAAGGATTAGCTAAATGGGCTGTTGAAATTGCGATACTGTAACTAGCTAGAGCGATAGGCCCCGGTGTTGGACACTAGTTAATCATTGGGGGAAAACACTTACATCGAATGGAATATAATCCCTGATTTTAGATCTTAACTAATATATTTTAATTGCATATCTACCGGTATTATTATAAGCGAATAGCCTATTATGCTCAGTCGAGGGGGGCGGGTCGGCTTGGCTTTGTGTGCTACAGACGTGCCCACGTCTCAGACATACCTGCCAGACATGCATCGTGCAACCCAGCCAGTAGTAGACAGATATCCCACACATGCAAAATATATTTCAAACAATTAGCTACCTACTTATCAATTAATAGTAACGTTATTGTAATATCGTGCTAGAATGAGTGAATTTCGGTTAGCAATCTAGCAAGTGAATGGCGTATTACCTCATACATGTAATATAGCGCGCGCGAAAAAGTATCCAGGTTGCTGTCTAATTTGTGTGGTTTTACTGTATGCAACCTATATTTTGTTTTTAGTAACACATTAATACAAAGGTATATGGGGAGAGAAGTATATACAACGGACAGTTGGGCTAGGCCAGAGGGTAAAATAACACATCACGTTACACTGGCACTTAACTCCTGCTTGGTTGGCTCCATTGACGTGTAAAGCCTGGATTGCTGATGCAATGTAATAGGCGATAGATGAGGTTTTTGAAGCCGCCGGTTGCCATATTGGTACTCCTCAGGAGCAGTCCTCCATAAAATGTTTCAAGCACACAATTACATGTATTTAAATATTTGTTTTTGTAGTGGGGACAGAAAAACAATACACCCTAAAAAAATACTTTAAAGATATGCTCTGGAACTTTGGCAACTAAGTATTTTTTAAAACTCCCTCTTTGGGCTGGAAGTGTCAGTGTAGTTCATACATGCATTAGCTATGAGCGGAATTACTGTCTTACCTCAATAGTGGGTGTGCATAAAGATGGTGGACCCCATGCACAGTATTGTACATAGTTCTCCGTAGCTCTTTAAAAAAAAAAAAAAACCTTTTTATTCAAGACCCTGGCAATTTTGAAAAAATACAACTGTAGGTTGTTTGGGACATTGAACCATATCGTGCGCAGTCATTTCAAAACTCAGTGGATAGTGCTAAAACAATGGGCTTGTTTGACAGACTGATCTACAAAGAACCTTACATCATAAATAACTACTCATTATTATTTGTTGGTCAGTCAGTCACAATTTACCCATGATGCATTACAGTTTTGATCCTCTCGAACACGGCCAATGAAGTCATAAATGAATTCTGCTATCTTTATGCACGTTCCCCATTAGCCACAAAATCCCTTGTTTTTTAAGTGACTTGTTTTTCTGGAAGCTGTGCTGTGCCATTTCCCTACAGTTCCCCCTACATGGGCCCGCCCCCTAGCAATTAGAGTTCTAGCCAATGAGCTTCAGCCCCTCTCCATTTGAGTGACATCTAACAAGATGCACACAGAACAGCGAGAGAGAGAGAGAGCAATGACGTGGTGCACATATTGCAGTGCACATATGTGATGTAGTACACCATTTTGGGGACCACTTTTGGCTCGTGAATACTACTTTAAGAACTACTGATTAAAAAGTAGCCTACACAAAAGTACCAGAGAATCTCTTTAAGGAATATGTTTTTGTATTTTAGTTCACATAATATAATTTCAAAGTATGCATTAAGCAACGTGTCTGTAATAGAATATACTTTTCAAAAACGAATGTAGACCTTAATAATTAAAACACATTTTTTTAACTAGGCAAGTCAGTTAAGAACAAATTCATATTTACAATGACAGCCTACCGGGGAACAGTGGGTTAACTGCCTTGTTCAGGGGCAGAACAACAGATTTACCTAGTCAGCTCCAGGATTCGATCCAGCAACCTTTCAGTTACTGGCCCAACACCCTAACCACTAGGCTACCTGCCACCCCAATGCATTTTTATAGCTTCCAAAACAATTTTTTACAATGGAGGAGTACCAAAATGGCTGCTTGGTGGCTTCAATACAGTGCCCCCTGTCAGACATCATTGGTTGGCTCTGTAGATAGATAGCCAGCTAGCTAGCTAACTTACCAAGCTGAACTTTCCGTAGTTCTATTATTCCCATTTAAAAATGTATCGACTGAATTTCTGTCGACATAGGCTTGATAATTCTTTCCCTGCTGTGGAGGTTTATTGGGCTCTTGCACGATGATGACATTAGCTAGCTAACGTTAGGTCAGGTGGCAATGGCAAATAAATAGGCCTACTTTATTGCATTGCAGTTGCATTTTACCCAATATCTAACATGTTCATATCCATAATTGGGCAGTAAATAGTATTCTACTCATTGTAGAGTAGCTAGTATAGTATTATTATGTCTTAAATATTGTTTGTGAATTAATGTGCAGCATGCAGTGATGTATAGGCCTACTCCTTCATGTGGCGTCTAGTCACAGTCATGATCCACTGGTATCTCTGTTAATTCACATCATTTGGACCTAAGGAGAATGGCAGCTGAGGTGAATGGCAGTTCAGCTCTGGTTAAGGAGGAAGATGAGCCCATGGACATAACTGTAACACACACAGAGAACTACCAGACACTCATAGACGCAGACCTTCCACAGAAAGTGGCGGAGAGCCTGGATAATATATTTCAGACTGGTAAGTGCGGGAGGGGTGGGTCTTAAGACATCATAATGTATATTTCTGCAAGCTCGAGAAAGCTGTATCGACCAAAGGATTTCACCTTGGTCAGTGGTCGTATAATGTAAGTCACATTGAGTGAAGGGGTCAGTGAGCACATAGCTGTGGAATGATGACATGCAAAGAGAGCCCTCTCCCCCGGGGCGACATCATTATGTTTCAGTGACTCTCACCAGGAATGTATGACTTAGATGTGACCCTATAAATAGAACGGAGTGGCTGCGGATCCGACTTTTCCTGGACCTTTCTTCCCGACAACTAAAGGTCAGAGAGGGACTGCGCATGTGCGTAGATTTTTTATTTTGCCGCTGCCCCCTCCTTCCTCTATGCAGTGATGATCGGACATCTTTGCCTGGTGTCATCTACCAACTCTGACGTGTTGCACAATAGACGTGATCCACTTATTGTACAACAAATGTTTTTGTCTGTTGTAACAGTAGGTTATTGCAAACATAAGCACAACACAAACAGGCAGTCTAAGTAACGATTTAATGTTATTTTTTTCACCATAGTTGCAAACATATGGTGTTCTTTTTTTAGCTTCTTAGGCTTAAGCGTATGGAAGCATAACTATAAAGATTACATAATTACAAATGTACACGTGGTTAAAACACAGATTATTTTGCCCCAATGCATTGTGTAGACTGCGTCCCCTGCTTGTGCTACGACATTATCCTTAGTTTCAACAGACAGAGAAGGTTGTCGCCTACACCCTAAATTAGCCTAAAATAATAAGTGCGCAGAACGTAAATCGGATCTTTAGCTCCGGGGGGGAAAAAACAGGTTGGCGGGGTGGTCACCTACGGACCTGCAGCCTCGGCCTAAATATAATTATCTCTCTCTCTCTCTCTCTGTCTCTGTCTCTCTCTTTGTCTCTGTCTTTGGCTCTGTCTCTGTCGGTTTCTCTCTCTGTGTGTTGTGTGGTTGTGTACGTGCAATCCAGGACTGGTGTCTTACGCTGACCTGGACGAGAGGGCCATCGACGCCCTGAGGGAGTTTAATGAGGAGGGAGCCCTATCAGTGTTACTGCAGTTCAAGGAGAGTGACCTGTCACATGTGCAGGTAAGTGGTCCTGTCCACACTGTCCCTCAAGAGTAGTCATACAAAGACGCTACAAAGAATAAAAGTGATTTACACTAAACACTATTGGTCCTCTCTCTCTCAGAACAAAAGTGCATTTCTCTGTGGTGTAATGAAGACATACAGACAGCGAGAAAAGCAAGGAAGTAAAGTTCAAGAATCCACAAAGGGCCCTGATGAGATAAAGATAAAGGTGAACAAATTGTTTAATCTTAAGTGCCGTAAGCTTATGTTTTAACAATGTTGGACATATGGCCTAAAGGTTTCTGAATTAATGTATCTGTTGTTGATACTGTCTAGGCTCTTCTGGAAAGAACAGGTTACACTTTGGATGTAACCACAGGACAGAGGAAGTATGGGGGGCCTCCACCTGACGATTTGTACTCAGGGGCCCAGCCTGGAATCGGAACAGAGGCAAGAAGCACAACCTCTTTTCTATTGGCTAACAGCCATCTCATGCAGGCGATTGGCTGTTAAGGAGGTGTCCTCTTAATTTTGGGCTGTTGGAAAAAAATCTTTGCAATGCTAGTATATTACAGTTCAAAATTTTAAGGTGCAATAAATCTGATTTTCAATTTTTTAGGTGCAATAAATCTGATTTTCATCCACAAATATACCCAAATTAAAATATATTATATGTAAATAGTCTATGGTTAGTGAATGCCATAATGCAGTTCGAAACATTTGTGCTATTGGAACTAAATAAATACAGCACTTTGAACCACAGGAAAAGGAAGGAAAGTCCATTTTAAAATGTGATGTAGTTTTATTGGGATTTGAAGCTGATGTCGCAAAGTAATGAATCTACAAGATTTTGAAACATCTTACTCAGCCTTTAAAGTTATGATATGATCTAAAATGCCTTTTCACAAATCAACCTCTTTAAGTTTCTAGAGAGCTCCCATCTTGTCCAAGTCAAAAATCCATTGAATACAATCAAAGCTACACAGTATGCCTGTAATTTGCCATTTTCATCTTATCAATGCAGGTATTTGTTGGCAAGATCCCCAGAGACTTGTATGAGGATGAGCTGGTACCTTTATTTGAGAAAGCCGGGCCCATTTGGGACCTGCGTCTGATGATGGACCCCCTCCTTTCGGGTCAGAACAGAGGATATGCCTTCATCACCTTCTGCAATAAAGATGCTGCCCTAGAGGCCGTCAAGCTTGTAAGATTTCCCCTTTTAATTACCACAAGTAAAGGTAATTTACAGTATTTGCCTTGAACCTTTTAGACAGGTTGGTCACTGTCTTATCATGCCAGAGTTATTTGGGAAGTGTAACTGTGTATGACATATGTGTGGGGCTTAATTTTGAGAACACTTTTGTTGATATTTTTGTTCTAGTGTGATAATTATGAAATCCGGTCTGGTAAATACCTGGGTGTCTGCATCTCTGTCGCAAACAATCGGCTGTTTGTTGGGTCAATTCCAAAGAACAAGACAAGAGAAAGCATATTGGAAGATTTCAGCAAAGTCACAGGTTAGAGAAGGATCTTTTTTTGTGCCCTCAATCAAAATTATGTTTTATATTTGAAACATCGGCTGACAAGTAAATGGAAATTGGAGATACTTACATACTTTCATAGGTAGTTAGTTGTAGATTTTCAACAAGTTATTAAGTTATCTGAGAAGATCAGTGATTTGTTCCTACATGTTTTATTAATGCGTCTGTCTTCATACTGTATATTAGTATGAAGCCCTGTGTGTTTCTGAAAATGATTTCATTCATCTATTCTTACCGGTGACCTCATGTCCTAGTCAATCATATTACACTCATATTATGTAATTATTTTGTCTGTGCACTTCTGTGTGATTCCCCCAGAGGGCCTTGTGGAGGTGATACTCTACCACCAGCCAGATGATAAAAAGAAGAACCGTGGCTTCTGCTTCTTGGAATACGAGGACCACAAAACTGCAGCCCAGGCCCGTCGCCGCCTCATGAGTGGCAAGGTGAAGGTGTGGGGGAACCCTGTTACTGTTGAGTGGGCAGACCCAGTAGACGAACCAGACCCAGAGATCATGGCAAAGGTAAGGTCCTGAAGATCCCCCCCTCGATCAAGCTAGTGTCTGACTACAGCAGAGGGATGTTTAGATAGATAGATAGATAGATAGATAGATACTTTATTGCGGCAGTATCAAGAAGTATTGTATTTAAAACCCAGATACTAGGATGTAGAGAGAATACCCAGATATCTTTCATGTAGAAAACATGAAATGAGAGAACTGGCCGTCCTATGCCAGAGAACAACTTCAAAAACTCTGTGTTGGTTCCACCAGGTAAAGGTGCTGTTTGTGAGGAACCTGGCCACACCGGTCACAGAGGAGCTCCTTGAGAAAACTTTCTCCCAGTTTGGGAAGTTGGAGCGGGTCAAGAAGCTGAAAGACTATGCCTTTGTGCACTTTGAGGACAGAGATGCTGCCGTGAAGGTGAGTACTGGCGTCTTCTACACCTCCTTGGAGAATGCATGCTATGTGTTTGCCTTGTGCGTGTAGAGAATCTCTGGGAAATTCACTTGGGGAAACCCACCACCGTTTAGGCAATGCAACAAATGAACGGCAAAGAATTGGAAGGCGAGGAGATAGAGATTGTTCTGGCGAAGCCTCCGGACAGGAAGAGGAAAGAACGGCAGGCCCAGAGACAGCCAACCAGGACCTCAGGGTGAGTACAGGTCGCCTGCACCTAGCCACGCCCAGTCCGCTTGGAGTGGCTGGTATGACTGCATTATGACCTTTTTTTTCTTCTGTTCTATATATAATGCCATGTATCTTATTTCCTATGTCCCTGTTTGCATTGTTGTTGTCACAGATATGATGACTACTACTACTATCCTGCTCCTCGCATGCCACCTCCCATCCGAGGCAGGGGCCGAGGCGGGAGAGGCGGATATGCCTACCCTCCGGACTACTACGGTTACGAGGATTACTACGATGATTACTACGGTGGTGGTTACGACTACCATGACTACCGAGGTGGCTACGACGACCCTTACTACGGGGGATACGATGATGTCTACGCACCAAGAGGAAGGGGGAGCAGGGTGAGTCGAGGTGCCCCCCTTCACCCTAGAGGCCGAGGAGCACCACCCCCTCGTGGCAGAGGTGGCTACGTCCAAAGGGGGGCTCCTATGGGTGTACCGAGGGGGAGCCGTGGGGGCCGGGGAGGTCCGCCCCAGCAGAGGGGCCGCGGCATCAGAGGGGCCAGGGGAAACCGCGGGGACAACGTGGGCGGGAAGAGGAAGGCTGACGGTTACAACCAACCGGACTCCAAGCGCCGGCAGACCAACAACCAGAACTGGGGCTCCCAACCCATTGCCCAGCAACCCCTGCAACAAGGTGGCGACTACTCTGGTAACTATGGTTACAATAATGACAACCAGGAGTTTTACCAAGATTCTTATGGGCACCAATGGAAGTAGACAAAACATGAACGGATTGGGCTTTGACAGCAACCTTTGATTGGCTGTGTGTGTATATCACCCTTCACATTCAAAATAAATAGGAAAAAAATAAAAATAAATCAACACGCATAAATAACATAACTTTTGGAAATATGAATTTGTTGCACTACAGTACCAATATGGAGCAAAATATGAATGTACATACATGATCTTGCTGAATAATTTGTGCTAATCCTTTTTTGCTTTGCTTGTGGCTACTTGGGACATTTTTTTACCATTCTTGTATCATTTTGGATTTTTTTTTTTTTTTTTTTTTTTAAAGCAAGCATTTACAGGAGAAATTGGACGGTCATAAAAAAAAAAAGAGAAATTCTTTGAGAAAGCATTTGCAATCATGAGAATTGTTCAGTGACTGGCCACCAACCCTTTCCCAGACCCCCCATCCCCATTGGACATTTTCCCTCACAGATTTCTGATTGGTAGGCATAGGACTTTGCTTGTACATAAATGCTTTAAAGTGAGAGCA
The DNA here is from genome assembly GCA_023634145.1 of Thymallus thymallus. Taxonomy (NCBI): domain Eukaryota; kingdom Metazoa; phylum Chordata; class Actinopteri; order Salmoniformes; family Salmonidae; genus Thymallus; species Thymallus thymallus. Next base: position 30,134,312 of record CM042406.1, read on the forward strand.
GTTTTGTTGCTGAGGTGGGGGTAAAAGGTGAGGAAAATTGCACTTTTTCATGTACTGGAATAGTTACGTAAAAGTTGTATGTTTAGCATTTGTAGAAGTAGACAAACTGTGTTTTTCTAAACGTATTACTACAACTTCAAAACTCTTTTCTCTCAAATTTGCCCTTTTAGATAATGGGTCTGGCAAAACCTTATCGCCAAGACAATTTGCTCTTTGATGTGTTTGTATTTATAAAAAATGTTCTTGTTACATTTCAATAAAACTCAATCATACTTCATTCAATTATCAGCAATTTCAAATTCAGTCGTGTCAAGCGTGTCATGATTAGACAAATTTTGACCTCCATGTTTGGCCTTGAATGTGAGTGATCTGAATTTTTTTATGAAGACACAAAACAACTGCTTTTATTAAGATCAAATAGTTATTTGACTGATGTTTTGCTATTCCGTTTTGGGCATCTTTACACCAAATAGTGTAAAGTGACATCAAAGCATTTACATCAAACACCTGGCAATTCACGCAAATGTGATCTTTCCTGGCCTCTCCATTACCCGGCAATATAAATAGTAAAAAAAAAAGTGTATCCTTTTGATTTCTTATTTAGCTACTCTCCCATTTTATTACAACTTAACAGTTTTATTTTGTGTTTTGTTTGTTTAAGTTTCTCCTTTTATTCCGAATTACCCCAGGTGAAGACGCCAGAACGGCAGCGGTTGAGTGAGTGAGGAACACATCTATTCTCTGCTGTGTTCTTCCCCAAAGAAGGGTGAGCCTGGTTTCCCTCTTCACCGCTTAACTGGCGCTACTCTCCTCTGCTGAGGGGCCTCAGCCCACTTCACTTGTTTTGCTCAGTAAAATAATGCACCAGTTTGATTACATCAGCTAGCATCTGATGTTAACTCATGTTGAAAATGACTAAATTAGTTTTCTGGTAAAAACAAATTGTGATAAGGTGAATTGGAAATTCTTCTTAATACTTAGAGATGTATGCGTAAACACAGATAATGCAGTGGTGTGTTTACTGAGCAGAACATGGAGAATAGCTCTCTCCTCGTATGAGGACTTCAGTCACAAAGCTTCCCCAAACTAGCGCTGCCTTGAACTGATATTAGGCTACCTTGCCAGAGGCCAAAGACATATTGTCGGTACAGGTTATGCAGATTAGGTGTCACCTGTTGTTGAATGTCAAACGTTCACTGCCATCCTGAATAAGAAACATAGAAGGGGTCAGATGAAAAATACTATCCTGTGATTACATGTAACTGCTGCAGTAGCCAATTTTTATGTTTGAGTTCACCTGTAAAAAGTGAGTTAAAGACAGACATTCAACTGCGTCCTGCACTCAGGACAATCCTGCTTCATAGACCTATCATGGCCACATGTTCCAAGTGCTCATGTCTAAATTTGGCAAACCAAATTTGAAGATGGTGATAAAAAATGTTCCTGCTCACCATTTGGAATCTGGAGGACTAATGCAATTGGAATCTTATGTCTGCTGAATGTCTTGTGGAAGGACCACACGATTGGCTAATCTGCTTGTACAGACAGATTGGATGCTGTTGCCCCATAATGGATCTTTTGGAAGTACATATGGACTTTATGATCACGTTTCATTGTCTCTGCTCTGGCACCCTGTCTAGGACTTATTCAGATCTATTCAAATTTGCCAAACCTAATCAGTTTAAGGTCACAGAAATGGTATGCCTTGGAGTTGAACCAACAACACCCCAAGTCATATGTTTATTATGCCCTCACATTACTTCCCTGATCAGATAGCTGTCTTCTGACAGACTATTGGTTTAGAGTTCCATGCTGATGTAGTTGGACGGCAAAATACATTTAGTTTAGAATAGGACTGCTTGTCTAGTGTTGTATCACCATGTTGGAGGTTAGTGAATAGTGATATTTGATGTGTTAGTATTTAAGAGGTTTTTTTTCCCTAATACAGTTGATGGTCGATTTTTACAAGAGAGCCAGCTATGCTAATATAATCACATTTTGTTCATTATTAATTATAGGCTTGAATGTTAAAAAATGAAATGTATTATATATTACATAATATATGTATTATAATTGATTATCCAGCTTACATCCCTCCAGGCCCGAGACTCACTTACTCTCACTCACAGCTAGCAGCCATGTTCATTCCTAATACATTTCAAAAGTTAAATGAAGTAACCAAGTATTTCACTGTACCCAACCCCAAAGTAAATCCTATTGCTGTAGCTATTGCTATTGGATTCAACTGTGAGGCAATCTATTGGACATGCTTATTTATTTATTTTTTGCAATGGAGATCTCAGGCTGCTCTCAGTTCCTGAGTCATTTCCTGGAGTGGGCTCTGAATTTTTACTCAATGTTATCCCTGTCATATCAGCCCTCCACAGTTCTGCACCGTATAGTTTGACCCTTGCCCTAATGTGCTTCTGCGTAAGTGCTATCTTATGCCATGATGGTCCCTGCACACGTATGGCCCCAGGCATCTTTATGTCCAATTTGTATACATGTATTTTTCCCTCTTATATCTTGTATGTTACAAACACATTTAATGCCATGGAACTGCAATGTAAGATTATGACAGTTGTCTTGTTGATGCTGTATGTGACTATGAAGTGGAAGTCCTATGTAAATTCATCAAACTTTGGCTCACGCAAGCACCCTTATCTCTGAATAAGGATCTGAATGTTGCTAATTTGCTTAAAATTGATTGAAAAACACCGGATAACGTCATATATACAGAACATTTATTTTATGCTCGATGCAATGCGATGCGATTTTGCAATTAGAACCAAATGATCACTGAACCAGAAGCCAAATAGAATTGATTATTACCATTCTACAAACGATTTAACAACCAAATGGTGCCAAGCCACTTGCTACACCAAAACTGTTTTAATTCTCAACCCTGTGGTTCCAAAAAAACTAAAAGGAATCAACAAAAGAATCTGATTAATTTCAGATGACTTCCAGGAGTGATGTAAGTACTTCCCTATCATATTTTAACTCCTTGCTTTTGTCACCTGGCTTATCTATCAGGGTGCGTGTCCAAGGTGGCCCCGACCCAGTCTTGTCACGATGTGGACTTGCTAGGTGGGGCTCGCAGTCAGAGGCAGCTGTAAGGACTACGGGGTAAGTTTAGGATGTTTTCTTCCCAAACCATTGTTCTCTTTCACTGTCTTTCTCTCATTCTGATTCAGGTCTCACCAAATCCCTTTGGGGATTAAGATGCGGAAAGCAAACGTCAGTGTCTGGGTGAGTTTAGGTAGAGAGAGAAAAGTACTGTATACCTCAATGCACAGTAGAGAAGTTCACTTTGGAGTTGGGAGAAAGTTTGAGTCACTTGGAGAAATAGTGAAGTATATGATTTAGAATACTAAAAATAGTTAATTATTTTATGTTCATTGCTTTTAAACACTGCTTTTATCAAATGTAATATATCGTAAGGATTAGCAAAAATTGCTGCCTGAGGCAATTGCGTTTTAGAAGTGAAAACAAGACCTCTGTCTCTAGTCTAAAACACTACAGACCCAATTATAAATGTGTTGGGTTTGAGCCTGAAGCTCTTTGAGCTTACTTCAATTGCATATCAGCTCCCGATGTTGGAGTTTTTACTTTTTTCTCTCTGGAATTCAATTTGTTGCTCTATGATTTGTAAGAAAATCCACGTCAATGCCCAGTAGCTAATTGAAGATTTATTAATATAACTTCACTTGGCCAGCTATGGAGTTGAGAGAAAACATTTCACATTGAAAAGACCACCCAGTGGGCAAAACCTGGTTGAAAAGAAGTCAGTATTACGTATTTTTACGACGTCTTATTCTGGTCACAAATTGGTTGGAAACTGAAAACATTGTTTGTTACATTTCTATTTGTTTCCATGGTCACCAATTAAAGTTTCAATCTGCAACATATTCTTACATTTGAAATAGATCATCCAATAGCAAAAACAAATCTACATCATAATTTTTTGCACATCTGCATACAGTAATTGTTTCATAATTCACCCACAGACATTACATGCATAGAAATACTGGGACACAGAGTATATAAAGGCCCATTGTTTTATTGTATTAATGATTAATAAGAGTGGTGAGGTGGAGTAGATCCTCATCAAGGATCTCTGAGCACAGAAGGCCATCTGGAGTGTAGTGGCCCTCTTAAAGAGTGGTGTGATGGGTCAGAGAATCAGAGCCTTACAACTACACCTGACACCAAGGCGGTCAGGGGCATATTTTAGGACTTTCCAGAGGGTCCGCAACACATCAACCTCTTGAGTTTTCTGGCTTTTCATGACAAGCATAAAAAGAGAATAAAACAAATGAACGAATGGAAAAATGTGGACATGCAAGCACCACAGAACAGTAATGCTCTGTAGTAAAATACTGTATATTTAACAGTCAGAATCTACTAAAAAAGTATATGTCAAATGTCTCAACTGCTCACATTTAACTTCTTTTTTTTTTTTTAAACCTTTATTTTACTAGGCAAGTCAGTTAAGAACAAATTCTTATTTACAATGACGGCCTAGGAACAGTGGGTTAACTGCCTTGTTCAGGGGCAGAACAACAGATTTTTACCTTGTCAGCTCGGGGATTCGATCCTGCAACCTTCCAGTTACTTAGAAACTACACTGGAGTGCACATGAGTGGTAGCAAAGACATTTATCATAGTCAATGGTTATGGATTTAAGGAGGGGTGGTTCTGCTCTATCCTTTCCGTGGGATGTGACAGAATAGGTCCCTGGTAACTGGGTGGCCAAGCATTGACACATTTCAGGAACTGTAAAGACAGAGACTAATCATGATGAACCATTACCAGATATTACCTCAAGAATTCTGGAGTGCAAAAAGCAATAAAAAGTCATTGCATAGTATGAGTGAATGGCTGGATATGTACAGTATACATTGTTAAAGAGTGTTTAGTTGAAAAAATGATACAAATGATACAAAGTTGATATAAATAAATAAAACATATTTGCATTGTTAACTATACTATACAGGTCGATGGCAGAGAAAGATACTTAAATAGCTAAATGTGCGTGTGATATAAGTCAAATCAAATCAAATTTATTTATAAAGCCCTTTTTACATCAGCCGATGTCACAAAGTGCTATACAGAAACCCAGCCTAAATTCCCCAAACAGCAAGCAATGCAGATGTAGAAGCACGGTGGCTAGGAAACAATTCACGATTATAACAATTCATGGCCATTAAGGCCAGTTCTTTCTCCAAGATGTTCAAATGTTCATAGATGACCAGCAGGGTCAAATAATAATAATAATAGTAGTTGTGGAGGTTATAAGTGAGGGTAATAATAGTTTACTTAATATACAGTCTGGTGAAATGTACAGGTAAGTGAATATTTGCATGGTTAAATTAACTGTACAGGTAAAAATGACAGGAAGAGATACTTAAATAGCTAAATGTGCTTATGATATAATTTAGGGTAATAATAATAATTCCCTTAAAATACAGTCCTTAGTACAGGGTTTAATTACAGATAAATGCACGTATTGCACATTTGGTATACTAAATGCAATGAAAAAAGATACTACTGACAGGATACTAATATGCAGTCCTGATTACTACGTAAGTTCAGTCCAAGAATTACTTACAATATTGCACGTGATATGATATAACAGCTGTACATGAATATGTATATACAGTCCTGAATGAATGAGTGCTGAATGAATAAGTCCTGAGTGAATGAGTGAGACCAGAGAGTTTCTCACGGATGGATGGATCCCTAATTGTTAAACTAGGTCCTAACACCCCAAAAGTTCCGGGTCTATGTTCCCGACGGCACGGCACCCCTGTGAGGCATTAAATAGTCTTAATAGCCGCCGGCAGGAAGGACCTCCTGTAGCGCTCTCTGTCACACCGTTGTGGGATCAGTCTGTGACTGAAAGTGCTCCTCTGCATCATAACCATGGCATGCAGAGGGTGGGTGATGTTGTCCAAGATGGCCAGGAGTTTGACCAGGATCCTTCTCTCCGTCACCTCCTCTAGAGTGTCAAGGTTAATCCCAAGAACAGAGCTAGCCTTCCTGATCAGCTTATTTACCTGAGAAGCATCACCAGCCTTTATGTTGGCGCCCCAGCACACCACTGCAAAAAAGATGGTACTGGCCACCACAGACTGGTAGAAACAATGCAGTAGTTTACTGCTCACGTTGAAGGACCTCCTCAGAAAGTAGATGTGGCTCTGGCCCTTTTTGTACAGGGCCCCGGTGTTACCAGCCCATTCCAGCCTGCTGTCCATATGGACTCCCAGGAACTTGCATGAACCAACTATTTCCACATCCATCCCCTGTATAGGGACTGCAGTCGGTTGGGCCTTGGTTCTCCTGAAGTGTACAACCATCTCCTTTGTTTTGCTGATGTTGAGCTGAAGGGGGTTTTGCTCACACCACACCACATAGTCATTGATTGTGCTCCTGTACTCCTCCTCCTGCCCACCCCTAATGCTCCCTACAATTGCGGAGTCATCCGAGAACTTCTGCAGGTGATCTCACGTTGCCCATAATGATAGACGGGATAGCCGGCTTGTACTTCCTACATTTTGCTTTACACTTCAATCCTGGCCTACCAAAGGTCTTCACTAAATTACCTGCCAAATAACAACTTCAAATGGCCCTACTCCTGAAAGTTAATCGGGCTGAATAAGCTGAAGTGGACTTCGGCCTGAGTACTATTAGCCGGAGACCAGACGAATATGATTCTACCAAATCGGGAAAAGCACTGCTGCATGAAGCTCCCCGAGTCTAAAACAGAATAGCCCCGAGCCCAGCGTGTTGACTGGGTATAGAATACCATGAGACCTTAACCCAATTTGGTGCCTTCTGTGCTAAGCTGAATCATGCAAACCCTGCTGAAAAATAACTCAAATTGTAATAAATCTAAAGGTTATAGTGTCTTATATCCAATGGGTTTCCCTTAGGAACATGTGGCGCTAGACACACCAGCAGCATTTTAATTTACCAGACATTTGAGAAATGTACCAGACCAATATGCATTGGGTGCATAACCTGATCAGGGCGTCCACCCACGGTGCTCAGAATGACAGAAATCACATTTTGATAATGGTAATTAATATCAACAGATGCAAGGATGCAAAGATGTTCTGTGTTTCTTACCGAATTCTAAATAGCACTTTTCAGACGTTAGAATAGCCTATAAACTATCCCCATAGTAGAAACGTATACATATTCTATTGGTCAGCTTATCGAGAAAGAAATAGCCTATTCCAAACGGACTCTGGGACAGTTGGGGGTGATAGATCCCAAATTCATACAACCAGTAGGCCTAGGCAAAAAAAAAAAAACTGAAGTCTGATGCACCAGATCAGAACGTTTAGCTTAAAAATGTTGATAAACTATTATTTATTAGTATTAGAAGCGCAGCAATGCGCACAAGGCAGTAGGCTATGCGTGAATGTTCATTCCATAAAACATTAAACGGAAAACAACGTTGTCAAAGCCTGCTGCACATGCGAGCGGTTTAATGTGACAGAGATTAAAATATCAGTTCGAAATTTTGAAAGAGGGGAGATCTAATATGCAAAAACTAGCATGGGTTTCTAATATGACTAGGATTGTGCCTTTGGCTACTGGACAATGAAAGAAAGTTTATATAACATAATTGCTTCCACGGATATGGTCTGATTTTGGCTAGGCCACTTAGAAGCAAGGTAAAACATGCCTAATAATATGTAGTAAAACGTTCAGGTTTCAAACAATTAAGTTTATGTTTTCAAAATACATACTGCCTCCATCTCATTGCAAAGTGGTGTGTGAAGCGCTGATGACGTCTGCCTTTCCGTTGCCTATGAATTTTGCTAGTTTAAAACGCTGTAGCTGCACCTATCGCGCTGCCCGACAGATTTTCCGCTCAAAGGCTCTGTATCTGTTTGCTTTACTCGTGATCAATAAGATACATAACGAATATTCTGTACACACCCACCAATTTATTAATAATATATAATACATATGCAAATTCAACTATAGACCGATAAGCATGACCTGTCAAATATATTTCCATCGACTTGTATCAATGAATAGCCTAAAAAACACTATTTCCTAATGGTATTTGTTCTTCTCCTGGACAATTGGTCTGCACCAATTGTATTTATCGGCATTATAAAATATATTGTTTTGATAAAGGCAAATGGCGTATTCATTAGTCTACTACTTTGTTTCATGTTTAACAGAAGCCTGTCCATCATATCGAGCTTAAGCTCGATCTAATGCTGAGGATCTGAGGATCTAATGCTTAAAAAGGGACGAATTTTAGTTTAGTGCTGTTAACTGTATGTCTCAACTACCAATATTAAGTAAATTACACCCTGTTAAAATAGAGTAAACGGTGAATAGTTATAGGCCTATTGATGAGAAAGAAAGAAATGTATAATTATTTCATTAATTACTGTAATTGATTTGGCCAAGTGCAACAGCGCTCTCGTTTCAGTGCGCTCTCTGCTTAGCAGCGGTGTCTCTGCTTAGTTTGGCAGCTGCCGGAGTGGGAGAGGAGAGGGAGATGCCCGTGTGCTTCGCGGTTTACCGGATATTTTGTTGCCGTTTTCTTGAAGATCACTCCGCGACCCACACGCTGCAGCGCTGTCGTTTAGCAGCCACTGACCAAACATCCACAACATGACGGTAAACCCATAGAGTTGTCGTGACTGCGCCCTCCAGTGGACGAAAATAGATGTAGAGCTTGATTCAAGCAGCGAGTCGAGTAAATGTGGCGAAGACGAAAGTTCTGAATGGGCTAAAATAGTGTCGAAAACTGGAACAAAAATACAATTGTCTAAGATTTAAGTGAATTAAACGTGTGTAAATGGTAACTAATCGCTTCTTGCTGGGATGCGTTTGTTAAACAAGGATGCATATGTGGGAAACCCTTTTGAAGTATCGAAAATGGTGACGTATGCGATTGGTAAAGGGGAGTATGTCAGAGTGACCAGGAGTGGTGTTATTTTGATTAAGTGTGTTTCTAATGAGCAGAGGAAGATTGCAATAGGCCTTAAAATAATCAGGACAACAGAAGTATCGTGTTTTGAACTTCGGAGTAGAGCACCCGTTAAAGGAGGCATTTCAGGGGTGACGACGGATATCCATGTAGAATCAATGAAGATAATTCCTGGTGTGGTTGGTGCCCGGCGTCTGAACCGCTTGGGTGAAGAATAGGAAAGTCTGTCGAAACTGGACATTATTGTGGTTGCGGCAGAAAGGTTTTGGGATTTTTCTTCTGCAAGTAGTACTGGCGACGGAAGATCCGCCCTCTCAGGGTTCCTTTGAGCCCGTGTAGGGATCAGATATGTTTTATTTATGTTTAACAGAAAAGTTATTCGAGTAATTTATTTAGGGGGTTTGTTTGTTTTGGCAATGTACTATTTTTATTAGGGTGGATTAAGTTAGTATCACTATTACATATGGATTTATTTATAAAAAAAAAAAAAAAAAACATTTGGTTGTTTCAAACCGACCTGTTAATGGCGGCAATACACCTTTTGGGTGTAGCCCGCCATAAAATCCACAGAAGAACCCATAGAGTTATTTCAGAACAGGGCAGAATACTTCAGGAAACAGTGCTTCGAAAGTGGAAAAGTAAGTCAACTAGCAAGGCATTGTTGTCAATTTATAACAGGTGATGATAAGCAGAAATAAGGGAGTACTATCTCATAGATGTGAGTTTCTTTTTCAAACAACCCCCTGGCCTTGTAACATTACACAGCTAATAGCTAACGTTAGCCAAAGCAAGCTAGCTAACTACTAAGAAACAGTACAGCTGAAGATTAAAAATGATCAGGCCTACTGTACATTTTACTGTATAAAATATTGTTGAAAACAAGTTTAGGTTGGAACATTTGCTGTTAAAATACAAGTAACTTTTTTATTCTGAACTGGAATAAACTGATTGACGCAATATGCTTTTTGAGGCAAACACACACAGTTCTGGGTTGCTCATCTACAGCAGGAAGTGTTCTCCTGCCTGATTGAGAAAGCAGTAGATGTTCTGATACAGTTTGGCACCACATACCTATGCGAGTCAGGGTTCTCAAGTACAGAAACTGGCAATGCTGAACATGACCTCAGTGTTGCACTGTCAAAAACTGAGCCCAGAATAGACATGCTTGTTGAAAAAGTCAAGCCACACAGCTCTCTGTGTTTTCTGGTCTACAGTGCCTTGCAAAAGTATTCATCCTCCTTGTTTTTCCTATTTTGTTGCATTTCAACCTGTAATTGAAATTTATTTTTATTTGGATTTCATGTAATACACAAAATAGTACAAATTGGTGAAGTGAAATGAAAAAAACAATGTAAATAAAAAAAACTGAAAAGTGGTACGTGCATATGTATTCACCCCCTTTGCTATGAAACCCCTAAATAAGATCTGGTGCAACCAATTACCTTCAGAAGTCACATAATTAGTTAAATAAAGTCCACCTGTGTGCAATCTAAGTGTCACATGATCTGTCACATGATCTCAGTATATATACACCTGTTCTGAAAGGCCCCAGAGTCTGCAACACCACTAAAATGTTGCTTTCTGGCCATCAAGGAAAATGCTATGTCTGGCGCAAACCCAACACCTCTCATCACCCCGAGAACACCATCCCCACAGTGAAGCATGATGGTGGCAGCATCATGCTGTGGGGATGTTTTTCTTCGGCATGGACTGGGAATCTGGTCAGAATTGAAGGAATGATGTTTCAGTCTTCCAGAGATTTGAGACTGGGACGGAGGTTTACCTTCCAGCAGGACAATGACCACAGGCATACTGCTAAAGCAACACTCGAGTGGTTTAAGGGGAAACATTCAAATGTCTTGGAATGGCCTAGTCAAAGCCCAGACCAATTGAGAATGGTATGACTTGAAGATTGCTGTACACCAGCGGAACCCATCCAACTTGAAGGAGCTGGAGAAGTTTTGGGTTGGATAGATGTGCCAAGCTTATAGAGACATACCCCAAGAGACTTGCAGCTGTAATTGCTGCAAAAGGTGGCTCTACAAAGTATAGACTTTGGGTGGGTGAATAGTTATGCACGCTCAAGTTTTGTTGTTTCACAATAAAAAATATTTGGATCTTCAAAGTGGCAGGCATGTTGTGTAAATCAAATGATACAAACACCCCCAAAAAAATCAATTTTAATTCCAGGTTGTAAAGCAACAAAAATGCTAAGGGGGTGAATACTTTCGCAAGCCACATCTGTGTGATGTGATCAATCAGTTTATTCCAGTTCAGAATAAAACATCTTGTATTTTAACAGCAACAGTTACAACCTAGACTTTCTATCAACAATAATTTCTACAGTTTCTACAGCCTGATAATTTTTTATCTGTACTGTTACTTAGGGTTGCACGATCAAAAAGCCTGTGTGTGTGTTGTCATACACCTGTGTGATGTGATCAATCAGTTTATTCCAGTTCAGAATGAAATTATTTATTGTATTTTAACAGCAACAGTTCCAACCTAGACAGGTAAGTAAGAGAGTTTTTAATAAAAATAAACATAAGATATTTATGGGTATTTCATTTACATTTTAGTCATTTAGCAGACGCTCTTATCCAGAGCGACTTAGTTAGTTAGTGCATACATGTTCATACTTTTTCGTACTGGTCCCCCATGGGAATCAAACCCCATATAGACTTTTGTCTATATTGCATTTTTTGGGGGTGCATAAGGGCAATGAAATGTACCGATATTTAGGTATAGTTGCATCTTTTCCTAAGCTTGGGTCCCAGAAAAACACAGAATTTGTAATTTTGGTCCCAGGCTGAAAAGGTTTAAGAACCCCTGCTCTATGTACGTAGGGCAGCAGTCTCGTTAAGGTGCAGGGTAGAGTACCGGGGTGGTAGCTGGCTAAAACAGTGACTAAGGCTAGTGGTGACTGTTTAACAGTGATGGCCTCGATATAAAAGCTGTTTCTCAGTCTCTCGGTCCCAGCTATGATGCACATGTACTGTCTCCGCCTTCTAGATGGTAGCGGGGTGAACAGGCCGTGTGAACTAACCATTTTAGGTTGTCAGTGATGTGCACGCAGAGGAACGTAAAGCTTTTGACCCACTCCACTGCGGCCCTGTCTGTGGATGGGGGCGTGCTCTCTCTGCTGTCTCCTGTAGTCCACAATCAGCTCCTTCGTTTTGTTGACGTTGAGGGAGAGGTTATTTTACTCCGCTCTCTCCTCCTCCCTGTAGGCTGTCTCATCATTGTTGGTAATTAGGCCTACCACTGTTGTGTCATCAGCAAACTTGATGATTGAGTTGGAGACGTGTGTGGCCACCCAGTCATGATCAGGGAGTACAGGAGGGGTCTGATCACGCACCCCTGTGGGGCTCCTGTGTTGAGTATAATCGTGACGGTGGTGTTGTTGCCTACCTTCACCACTTAGGGTCCAGGACCCAGTTGCACAGGGAGGGGTTCAGACCCTGAGCTTAGTGATGAGCTTGGAGGGCACTATTGTGTTGAAGGCTGAGCTGTAGTCAATGAACAGCATTCTTACATAGGTATTCCTCTTGTCTAGGTAGGATAGGGCAGTTTACAGTGCCATGGCATTTGCGTCGATCGTGGATCTGTTGGGGCGATATTTGATTGTAGTTGGTCTAAGGTGTTGGGTAAGGTGGAGCTGATATGGTCCTTAACTAGCCTCTCAAAGCACTTCATGATGACAGAAGTGAGTGCTACGGGGCGATAGTCATTTAGTTCAGTAACCTTTCGCTTTCTAGGGTACAGGAACAATGTCTTGAAGGAAGTGCGGACAACAGACTGGAATATGGAGAGAGTGAATATGTCCGTAAACACTCCAGCCAGCTGGTCTACACATGCTCTGAGGACGCGGCTTGCGAGGGTTAGCACGCTTAAATTACTTACTCACGTCGGCCACGGAGAACGAAAGCCCATAGTCCTTGTGAGTGTCGGGGGCCCACGTCGGCGGCTCGATGTTGTTTTCCTCAAAGTGGGCGAAGAAGGTGTTTAGCTCGTCCGAGAGCGAGGCGTCGGGATCCGCAACGTGGCTGGTTTTCCCTTTATAATCTGTGATTTACTGGAGTCCCTGGAGTCTGAGCTGTTGAATTACGACTCCACTTTGTCCCTGTACTGTCACTTTTCCTCTTTGATTGCCTTACGGAGGTCTGTTTGTACACATCCATGTTCCCAGTCACCCTGCCATGGTTAAAGGTCATGAACAGTCAAAATAATTGTTTCATGAAGTCTGATGATATTTGGATGAAACCAGATCAAACAAAGTATGATAAATTACTGTTGCTTCTACATTGATAAAGTTTGATCGTAAAGTTACTGGTCCCCTCCTCCATGTCAAACACTTGGATTCAGGAGGCGGGATTATTAAGGTGATATTGTGACATCACCCTAACTTAATACACCAATGGTGACATTATATTCTCTTACCTAATTTAAATAAGTATCGCCTTGTACCCAACATCGGAGAAGGCGTGTTTGCGGAGGGGAGTGGTTTATATAGCTAGAATATTATTATAATATTATTTTTTATTTAACCTTTATTTAACTAGGCAAGTCAGTTCACAACAAATTCTTATTGACAATGACGGCCAAACCCGGACCAATTGTGCGCCGCCGTATGGGACTCCCAATCACGGCCAGATGTGATACAGCCTGGATTTGAACCAGGGACTGTAGATGCAGTGCCTTAGACCGCTGCGCTGCGCTACTCTACTGGTGACAAATTGTAATTAAAAGTTTACACTGTACTTATATGTCTCCCCTACTGGCTAGATAGGTCTTCAGCCAGCAAGAAACAAAAGGGGGAAAGGGTCAACACATCCTTCCACACATCCGTCAGTGCTGCTGTGAACTGCATCACAAAACACATGCCAAACGGGAGATAGGTATAAAACAATTTACATCATTGATGCAATTTCAGTGTTGTTTGAGTTGCTTTGTGTATCACCAAATTTGCTTGAGATGATTTTTCTGCAACACTGCATCCAAGTTTTTTTTACATAGGCGATTCAAAAATCTGTCAGTCAAGGCAAGCTCATGAATATAATCTCATGAGAGAGAAAGTACTTATTATGGGGGATATTTTAGTCACACAAAAGGCTATTTTACATGGTAATCCGAATGACTGTTTGGGACTTTAAATGTGGTTGCTCTCACTTTCAGTTTTGGGTGAATGCTGCCGACTATCCATGGTTTTTGGTTCAGATAAGATGTAATCGTCACAGTGAGAACTACATCCTCTATGCACTTCTTGTTGAACCCCGTCACTGAGTCAGTGTATACGTCGATACTATTCTCAGAGGCAACCTGGAACATTTCCCAGTCCGTGTGATTAAAACAATCTTGAAGAATAGATTCCGACTGGTCAGACCAACGTTGAACAGTCCAATCCAGGGTCTGTAGCACAGGTGATGCTTTGATAGAATTTCGGTAGCGTTTTCCTCAGATTTCCTTTCATTAATGTCTTTATGTTAGTTTCCCCCCAAAACAACAACATTTTTTTTACGATTCAAACTCCTGCCAAATTGATTGGTCGTCAAATTTCCTTTGTTGGCCTGATTTAGCAGTACTCACAAAGTCCAGTTTGAAAGGAGCCTGTTTTTTTTATTCAAGTCAGAGTGAAAGCTGTAAGTCATTCATCAATAAAAATAAACCATTTATTTAATTCAGCTATGTCTGACTTTTGTCTACTCTGTTCTTGTTCTGTGTATCACGTATGGTGATTTAAACTCATACTCTGAGAAATGCCAATATTTTATGGTTTCAACTTAACCATTCAGTGAATTCCTGGCATCTTTTTATAATGTCCTGAGATTTTGTGCTCATGTACCATCTCTTATGATTTAATTTGAATTGTATTACATATTAGGAACACCAGTTATCTACATGGTTATTACATCCTGCTGTTTACATCTATATTGTTATTACTTAGTGTCCTAGTCCACATTCAAAATATTGCAATGTGAAACATTTTAATGAGTTGAGATTGGATGATCTGTCAGACATCAATGTTAGTGTGACTTTATTGACAGATTATTAACTGCTAGATTGTGATCTGACTGCAGAGACCAAAAGACCAGGCATAGGGTTGCAACATTCTGGGAACTTTAAATAAATTCCCTGGTTTTCTCAAAATCCTGGTTGAAGGATACCAGATTTCTTGCTTATTCCCTCCTGATTCCGGGAATCCTCCAACTGGGATTTCGGGAAAAACTGAATTTATTGAAAGTTCCAGGAATTTCTCAACTCAAACCAGGCAGGAGACATGGACTAATACTAAGCTGGGTTTATCGCTGAATCATTTCAGCTCTCTGTGTGATTATATTACATCTGTGTTGGGTAGTGAATACCAAATCTATCCAACCCAATTAGGTCTTAAAACTTTGAATTAGGCTGATGTAACATGTTGCTCATTAACTTCACTTTGGGCGGTTCTATAGCTGTCTGGAGTTGAATTTGATCTCAACCGGCCGTGATCTGGAGTCCCATAGGGCGGCGCACAATTGGTCCTGCGTCGTCCGAGTTAGGGTAGGGTTGAGTTTGGCCGGGGTAGGCCGCCATTGTAAATAAGAGTTTGTTCTTAACTGACTTTCCTAGTTAAATAAAGGTTAAATAAAGTAAATAAATACAAATTTTATCTAAAAATAAGTTGCCTTTTGCTACCACTTGAGGGCAGTGAAATACTTGCTTGTAGTAAAGAAGGAGTGTCCAGCTTGTCTTCCTTCGGAACTATTTTAAACATGAATAGTTTCATCTCACTAAACATTTTACAATTTATAAAAGCAATAGAAGTGGCTATATGATTCAATGTTTGAAATGGATCTTAAGTGGGTCATATGATTGCTCTCTTAGGCATTTTTCTTTATAACAGTGAGCATTAAACCATCCTATCTCAGTAGACCAGTAATACACTCCTTTTTAACGCTGTCTCTGTGCTTGGCTACTGGGCAAGAGAAACACTCCCCTTCAGCTGAAGACGATATTGAGACCATAAACTTTGACTAGCAAAACACTGCCTCCCTTTGAGAATGAAGAGGATGCTTATTTTGAGGATATGTCTTACTAGTAGTAGGACCACCTCACTTTTGAAGTGCTTGGCTTGTACTTTTCTTCACTTTTACCTGGCCCTCTACAATATAAAACAGTATCTGTACCAGAGTATACTAAAATAACTGAAATGTAAGTCAAATTGGTACAGATTAGTTGTCCTATGTGTTTGTGATGGTGCTTTATTGACTGAGACCGTTTTGAGCTTGCCATATGAAGAATCGAGAAGTAAAATATATTTTTTATGTTGATCATCAGATTTCAGTGGGCTATGTCTCATTCATCCAAATCTCATTTCAACATAAAATACCTTGAAGGAATAACATTAAATGAGTCTCTGGTGTCCTCTGCTTTCTTTAGAGGTTCAATTCCCTGCTGTTTTAAGCACACACAAGTCTCATTCTTAACACGAGAGCTTAAAGCCCACCATGTATCTCTTTTGGCATGTGCCAGATTTGTGACATAGACAAGAACCCAGAGCACATCCTGCCAACAAAAGACGGCAGAGAGTCTGAGTCGCTGCCTCTGTGAGAAGAGAGGAACATACTGTGCGTTTATGTGCTAATGTGATTATGGGCTGGATTTGTGGGGATTGTGTGTTTTTCTGACTGTTTTTATTTCAAGTTGTTCCAACTGGATCATGAACTTGTCTTTATAAGTAAGGACTGTGTAGGATTGCATGTGCAACGCACATGCCAACACCTTGGTGGCCAGGTGCTCAGGCCTTCAAAGCAGAGAGAAGCAAAGAAATATGAGCAGGAGAACACTACCTGACTTAAGAGGGGAACCTGAGAAAACAGATGGAGAGAATTGCCTTGACTACTCCAAAGATTAGTTTTTAGATGGTGTTGCTATTGAGCTCTCTCTAACCATAGGCTACCACTGGAGAAAGATTGAAAAAAAACATGGAGTGTGTGAGTGTCTCCTCCAGGCCAGACTATGATGGTCTTGGGTCTGAGTTGGGTCAGTCCCCCAATGATGGAGGGATACTGTAAAAGTGAGTCACATAAAAATGTTATTTCAGTGATTGTTGCAGTACAATAAAGTTTAAACTATTTGAGTACAGAGAGACACAACACATTTTGGTACCTTCAATACAGCATGAACAAAGTTGAATGTCAGACTTCAGTGCTTGTTGTACAATATATTAAGTCCGGAATGCAAACTTTTTTGAATAGTACAGAAAGTGTAAACTAGTTTACCCACTTCAGACAGAAGATGTGCTATATTACCTGTAATATATATATATATACCTGTAATATTACCTGTAAAAAATACAAGGCAATGTTTATATGACCCCCTTTCAAACACCCTT
Organism: Thymallus thymallus; assembly: GCA_023634145.1. Taxonomy (NCBI): domain Eukaryota; kingdom Metazoa; phylum Chordata; class Actinopteri; order Salmoniformes; family Salmonidae; genus Thymallus; species Thymallus thymallus. Next base: position 30,151,654 of record CM042406.1, read on the forward strand.
ATTTACCACTTTCTAGCCTTCAGAAAGTATTCACGCCCCTTGACTTTTTACACATTTTGTTATGTTGCAGAGTGCGATTTTAAATAGATTTATTTGCCCTTTTTTGTCAATGATCCACACACAATGCTTTGTAATGTCAAAGCGGAAGAAAAAATGCTATATATTTTTATTTTTATTAATTAAAAATAAAACAATAATATTTTTGATTGGTGATTCAACCCCCTGAGTCAATATGTTATAATCACCTTTGGCAGCGGTTACAGCTGTGAGTGTTTTGGGGTAAGTCTCAAGAGCTTTGCTGGATGTTGGAAGCTTTATGTTGGATTTGCTTCAAACATAAAGCTTTGTATTCAGGACAAAAAGTGAATTTCTAGAAATAAGTAAACTTTCTAGTGACTGGGTGTATTGATACACCCTCCAAAACTGAATTGATAACTTCACCATGCACAAAGGGATATTCAACCAATAGGTGTCCTTCATTGCGAGGCATTGGAAAACCTCCCAGGTCTTTGTGGTTGAATCAGTGCTTGAAATGTACTTCTTGACTGAGGGACCGTACAGATAATTGTATGTACAGATATGGGGTAGTCATTCAAAAATCATGCTAGCCACTATTATTTGACATGTTAAGCAAATTTTAACTCCTGTACTTATTTAGGCATTTTTTAAAAATTAATTTATGGGGTATTGTGTCTAGATCAGTGACACAAAGTCTAAATGTAATCCATTTTAAATTCAGGCTGTAACACAACAAAATGTGGAAAAAGTCAAGGGGTGTGAATACTTTCTGAAGGCACTCTATACCCCTTTTATACATATTAGTGGGTAACTGGCAAATTTGGAGGGTTGGGGAGGAGGGTGTTTAATCCATGGGGGCAGTTTGCATTTCAAATTAGGGTGCTGTTAAACAATGAAAGTGTTAATGAATTGACCTGCAAAAAAATAAGATCAACATTTTTCACACACTCTGTAGGTCATTAGGTGGCTTTTAATTGGCCATGTTTTTTTTTACCCGCTACCTCTTTCAGGTATATTCAAAAGCTGGTAAAAAAAGACATGGTAAATGAGTGGTAGTTTGTTCTGTATGAAAGGGATATTTAAGTACACAGGGACACGATAGAAAGAGGTATGTCGGACATAAACCCATTTGGCACTTCCAATACCGCATTAACAACTTGAGAGAAGCCAATTTCCAGAACTACTCAACTGTGCTTGAAGATAGAACCCATTCTTGTTGACTTGACTCTTTTATATAGTAGATGCATGGATCTTCCTCCAAGGTGTTGCCTTAATGATTTTCACTCCCATGTATTTGCATTAATATAGGTTCAAGAGCAGGGCAGCCTTTAACTATTCACATCATGAGAATAATGAGAGAATGCTTGCACTGAACAATGCTATTAATAACGGCATGGAATTTGTAGTAAGCATGCTTCAGTTGGCCTGGTAAACAACTGATCTATCTAACCCTTAAGGCCCCCAGTGATCTGAAATGTTCTTGTCAGATGTCCAGCTAATCTGATTATTATTTATTATCATAATACTGGAGAGAAACATCACTTTCTCTCTCTGTCTCACTCTCTCTCTCTCTCTCTCTCTTTCTCGCTTGCTCGTTTTCAATTCAAAGGGGCTTTATTGGCATCTGATGCAACCAATGCCGCTCTGACATCGCTCGTCCATATATGTATATATTCTTAATTAATTATATGTATACAGTATATTCTTAATCCATTCCTTACTTAGATGTATGTGTATTTGGGTATATGTTGTGAAACTGTTAGATATTACTTGTTAGATTTTACTGTACTGTCGGAGCTAGAAGCACAAGCATTTCGCAACACCCGCAATAACATCTGCTAACCAAGTGTATGTGACCAATAACATTTGATTTGATTTGAACCTAAAACATCAACAGTCAACCACTTCCCTATTGTTCACTCTCAGAACCCAATTAGGCTCATTAAAGCAGCATATCCTAAGTTGTGTTTTAATTTTGTTCATTAGGCACTCAATGTTTTCTCTTTCTTGTCAAGCATCAGTCAGCAGAGTGTCTGGCTGCTCGGCTGAACACTTTGTAAGTCTTAAAATCGCATAATTAATATTCTCTGCTGGTCCACATCCACTCCCTGGCCCTAATGCAACAGCCACCCTCTTGGGAAAAACAGGTTAATTGGATTGTTTTGGCTTCTAGTGCTTAACATTTTACTCTGTTTTACATGTACCCTTCGAGGTACTGGGTGTGACTCTGATAATGTAAATGCGTTAATTATAGTAGTGACTGGTTGCTAGCTAAATCATCATTTTAGGATTTTTATTGTTGGATTCCATGTAGCGACTCTCAATTCCACGTTGATTGACAGGGGTGCCACATACAGTGGCAGTCCACAGCATCTTGACAGCCCAAGCACTGCTCACTTCTGCCTACTATCCAGCTGGTATTTCTGAAAGAAACTGGAGTATATTCTAATGTCTGTCTGGGAATAATTAATCTGCAAACTGGTTATGTGGCGCGAGGAGAAGTGGCGAGCGTGGGGTCTTGGTGATTGTAAACATGCCTGGCCTATAGACATTTGGCTGCAGTGAAATAAAACAGAAATTACTTCTATAATGGCCCACATTTTCTTTTATTTATACATTTTCACTGCCAACTTGATTATTCAACAAAAATGTGCAAAGGGTAAAGATGGGGTGATAGGATTATCAAATATTACCGACAGTAAAGACCTCATACAGTACCATCAGAAAGTAGTCAGACCCATGTACTTTCATTGTAGGCCGTCATTGTAAACAATAATTTGTTCTTAACTGACTTGCCTAATTAAATAAAGGTTAAATTAAGACATTTTTTTTTTTTTAAATAGATAAATGGAAACAGGATACACCTGAGCTCAATTTCGAGCCTCGTAGCAAAGGTTCTGAATAATTTAGCAAAAATGTCTAACATTTCTAATTTCTATTTTTCGCTTTGTCATTATGAGGAAATGTGTGTAGATTGATGAGGATTTTGTTTTATTTAATCAATTTTAGAATGAGGCTGTAACGTAACAAAATGTGGGAAAAATTCAAGGGGTCTGAATACTTTTGGAAAGCACTGTATATATTTTTGGTTGGGGGGGGGGGGGGGGGGGCTTTGCTCGGACCACTGCAGCCTATGAATAGAAAAGAGGACGTTTGGCTGAGTATAACAGTATAAGCTTGTGTCAGTTTTGCTACGCCACCATAAACACACTCATTAGAATTCATAAGGTGTAACATGCTGACTCTGAGGGACGGTGTACTTCTCCACTTCACGCCATCTGTTTTCACGTCTAACCTGCCTCGAGGTTCTCCCTCACATTCGGCTGCAACTGCAATCAATATCCAGTCCACTGGCTGGATTCACTTACTTAGTTCAAATGCTGGAGGTGAAAGCAGCCTTTCCAATACTTTATATAGTGGGAGAGTTGTTTAGAAGTGGGACGCGTAAAGTGTGAGCTCAATCACATTAGGACCTTATCCATAAGAAATCCTGGCATATGCTACATTTTGGCGCTTGTCTGCGTTGTGGATGTTTCGATTAGCAACCCTTTAGTGTTTACAGATGCTCGGTGTTATTAGAGCAATGAATAAGACAGCTCAGACCATGAGAGGAGTGAATAATTAATCATATACATTTTAAACATGGTGTGGAGTGCTAATATAATATTTGAATGTATTTTAATATATTGCCAGTGGTGAAAAGGGTTTCTGGACCACTGCATTCATTTAGCGTACGTTTTGTAAACAAACTACCATCAATGTTGTCCTTGTAGATTTGAATTGGCCGCTGGAGAGCTGGTCCAACTCAAACAGTGTTATCCAGGGGGATTAAATGTTTGCGCTCTCAGTATTTGACTTTTTTTTTTGTCCTGCGGCAGAGAGGAAGGAGTCTTCTACTTCACACACGGGGTGATCTAATGAAACCACCCTAATGAGCAGAGCACACAGTGGCAGAGTTAACCACAGCTATCAAGGAAACTACAGGGTGGCCATTTTGGAGCATTCAGGGGGCCAGAAACTGACAGTTGGAGCAATCATCATTAACATAATCAGGACCATACAGGAGATATGGTATGGCACCTTGTTTGGAGGGGTGACTTGAAAGATTACTTTGAAAACCTACTCTAACTATTTTTTGTATTTATGGATTTAGAGGGTTTCAAGTGCTCAGGTGACTGGTATTTTCTTTTACCTTCATTTAACTAGGCAAAATAATTTGATGGCTCTGGTACATTCAGCAAGAAGAACATGGATCAAAGTCATGTGACAGGTGTTTGTAGCGAGGAGCTTGTAGATTGAGGAGAGGCGACAAGGTGACCTGGGGAAAGAGAGGTGGAAGCCCTTGAGCGGAAAATTAATGACATCAAGAAAGACCCATCTCTTTTTTGAGGGTATTGTTTTTTTTCTTCTCTCCAAACTACAGTAAGGCCTCCCAGCTCAGCACTGACATGATGACATGACCATATACTGTATGTCCGTGAGGAGAATACCTCCATAGCTGTTGCTTATGTTGCATTCTATGGCCACTACCATGGTACAATCACCAGGGACCGTTGGACTCATGTTCATCCAATTCAACCCTTCAACAATATACAGTACAACATACCTGAGATATACTGTGTTTTGTGAGCACTCAGCCAAGTTTCTATACCCTCTGTGTAGGTGTCTCTTATGAATGCAGGACTTGAAGGGACCGATGAACCTAATGCTCAGTCACGTCTCCATCCTGCCAGACTCCCAGGTGTGAGTGACGTGTGTTCACTCGAGCACTCAACAACCTCCAATGGGGGAAACTGACAAAGTACCTCCCTTTGTTAAAGTGAACACCAAAGCCTGGCTTACTCCATATAAACTGGATTATATTATTGCTTACCATTATTACTCAGGGGAGGTGAAACCACAGGCCAACTTAATGAAGGTAAAGCTGTGCTCACAAAAACACCTCAACAATAGCCCAGCTGCATTGCACCAACACAGTTGGACATCCAACTGCCAACTACTCTCATAGTTTACCCATTTTGTTTCTCTCTGGTGTTCCTTCCTTCAGGCAGTTCCATAGGTCACAGGAAGAAATATCCTTATGGTACCTCATCAAATAAGACCACATTTTGTCTGACATATTTGCAGAGAGAGAAGTGCTAATCTCTCTCTTTCTATATTTTCTTGTTACTGAAAAGAGTGAGAGTTGGAGTGTTTTTAATAATTAGGTCTGTTTCTGAGAAGTGTCTAGCTGTTAAAAAAAAACGTTCACGAATTTCTCACATTCAGGTTCCTGTTCACAGTTCCTCTCTTTGGCAGATGGTAATATTTCCAGCGGATAAATAAACACTTATAGAGTAAAACTTGAAATCTGGTATGTGTCAAAAGGTGTTTTGGGGGGAAAAGTTGGTCCCACTTTACAATGAATCGTGGAAAAAAACGTATGTACTTACATAGTAATTACATATGCAGGTAAGCTACATTTGAAACTACAGAGTTGTTACCCAGTGGTATAAAGTACTTAAGTCAAAATACTTTAAAGTACTACCTATGTCGTTTTCTGGGGGGTATCTGTACAACGGGGACTGTGAAGAGACACACAAAGGTACAGACACATGCATAAGCACACATTGGGATATTGTTGTGGTATTAAACATTTAGTATTGTAGATATGTAGCGGTGTAATAATGTTATATGATGTACTTTTTTATCTTTAATTTTATATGTAATGGAAGTGCTTTAATGTGTTGGACGCCAGGAAGAGTAGCTATTCTAGTTTTGGACTACTTTTACTTTTAATTCACTACATTCCTGAACAAAATAATGTACATTTTACTCCATACATTTTCCCTGACACCCAAAAGTACTCGTTACATTTTCAATGCTTAGCACTTATGAAGAGAACATCCCTGGTCATCCCTTCTGCCTCTGATCTGGCTGACTCACTAAATACACATGCTTCGTTTGTAAATAACGTTGGAGTGTTGGAGTGTTCCCCTGGCACTCCGTAAATTATGGTGTTTGCTTAATATAAGGAATTTGAAATGATTTATACTTTAACTTTTGATACTTAAGTATATTTGAGCAATTTACATTTACTTTTCATACTTATACATAAGTATATTTAAAACCAAATGCTTTTAGACTTTTACTCAATTAGTATTTTACTTGAGTAATTTTCTATTAAGGTATCTTTACTTTTACTCAAGTATGGCAATTGGGTACTTTTTCCTCCACTGTGGTTACCTATAGTTACATAGTGCTTACAACTGTTATCTGTTTGTAGCTTGCACAATTGAAACATTCACAAATAACGATGGACATACAGTAATTGAATATAACACAGTCAGTCTAGGGTGAGAGGATTCAAGCTGGGGATTGGACTGTTTGGCTTTTCATTGAGGCAGTCAATATTTGCTAAGATCCTACTTGACATACACTGAGTGTACAAAACATTAAGGACACTCTTTCCATGACATAGACTGACCAGGTGAATCTAGGTGAAAGCTATGATCCCTCATTGATGTAATTTGTTAAATCTACTTCAATCAGTTTAGCTGAAGGGGAGGGGACAGGTTAAAGAAGGATTTTTATCCTTAAGACATGGATTGTGTATGTGTGCCATTCAGAGGGTGAATGGGCAAGACAAAATATTTAAGTGCCTTTGAACAGAGTATGGTAGTAGTTGCCAGGCACACCGGTTTGTGTCAAGAACTGTAACGCTGCTGTTTTTTTTAATGCTCAATAGTTTCCTGTGTGTATCAAGAATGGTCCACCAGCCAAAGGACATCCAGCCAACTTGACACAACTGTGGGAAGCATTGGAATCAACATGGGCCAGCATCCCTGTGGAACGCTTTCGACATCTTCTATACAGTCCATACAGCGACAAATTGAGGCTGTTCTGATGGAAAAAGGGGGGTTGTTCTAGAGTTTAGATGATCTGTGGCAGGCTGACAGAATATTGGTACCTCAGACGACACTCGGCCCCCTAGTTCTATGGCACATAGGCGAGTGGGCAGCGGTTCAGTGCACAAATGCGATGGCGTCTCTTGGGCTCTGAAAGGCGTTCAAGTGGGCACAGCATTCATGCTCCAGTGGCCATCTGTCCCGGGGAGCCACAGACCTGGCTGGCAAGAATTAGAGGTGACACTCACTGGACTGTCCACCGGACTGGAAAAAAGTCTAGTCACTAGCTATCACTGTGCTTTTGGAAAGTATTCAGACCTCTTTTCCACATTTTGTTATGTTACCACCTTATTCTAAAAATGATTAACTTGTTTTTTTCCCTTATCAATCTACACACAATACCCCATAATGACAAAGTAAAAACAGGTTTTTAGATTTTTGTTGCACATTTATACAAAAAAAATTATTATATATATATACAGTGGGGAGAACAAGTATTTGATACACTGCCGATTTTGCATGTTTTCCTACTTACAAAGCATGTAAAGGTCTGTAATTTTTATCATAGGTACACTTCAACTGTGAGAGACAAAATCTAAAACAAAAATCCTGAAAATCACATTGATTTTTAAGTAATTAATTTGCATTTTATTGCATGACATAAGTATTTGATCACCTACCAACCAGTAAGAATTCCGGCTCTCACAGACCTGTTAGTTTTTCTTTAAGAAGCCCTCCTGTTCTCCACTCATTACCTGTATAAACTGCACCTGTTTGAACTCGTTACCTGTATAAAAGACACCTGTCCACACACTCAATCAAACAGACTCCAACCTCTCCACAATGGCCAAGACCAGAGAGCTGTGTAAGGACATCAGGGATAAAATTGTAGACCTGCACAAGGCTGGGACAGGCTACAGGACAATAGGCAAGCAGCTTGGTGAGAAGGCAACAACTGTTGGCGCAATTATTAGAAAATGGAAGAAGTTCAAGATGATGGTCAATCTCCCTCGGTCTGGGGCACCATGCAAGATCTCACCTCGTGGGGCATCAATGATCATGAGGAAGGTGAGGGATCAGCCCAGAACTACACGGCAGGAGCTGGTCAATGACCTGAAGAGAGCTGGGACCACAGTCTCAATGTGAGGGCTTGGTTGTGGTAAGGCCTCTTACTCCCACCTAGGGGAGGAGAGAGGCACACAACCAGGCTCTCACACATTATTAGGGAGATTATCATCCCCAATCAGAGACAGCTGTATAGCGTTGTCTCTGATTGGGGATAGTATTTAGTCACCACACACAGCCACCTGTGTGTGGATCATTGTTCGTTTGTCTGTCTGCACTGCCTGCAACATTCAAAGTAAGTCACTGTGTTTTGTTTGTAGATTGTTTTTTGTTTTCACTCTCCTTTTATATTTTTGTGCTTTGTGAGAACAACTCCAAAATAATAAAAGGATGACACTGCACCAGCGCTCCGTTTACCGTCCCATTAATACTACGCACCGTGACAGAATGATCCACCACCCTGGGACGCAACGGGGGATAACTTTAGGAGATATCCTCCTCGGTATGGGAAAATTACCGAGGAGGAACACTCTTATTATCGCTCGGTGGAGGAAGGCTGGGGTCCGGAGCAGCCTAGGCGCCGGAGACGGAGGACACGTCACCGGGCTAGAGTTGAGGACCAGCCTGGAGCCCAGAAAACCCCTCAAACTGATTTTGGGGGGGGGGCTATGGGGGTGGTCGGGGATCGAGGGAGAAGAGCCCCGACCACTGCACTCGTGGGGGTTCCAGGAGGAGCCCCTACAGCCATGGGAGCGGGAGTACATAGAGGAGTCGGAGGAAGACGACGACGATGTGCTTCTGTTCCCTCACTCGTGGGGGTTCCCGGAAGAACCCTCACAGGATGGGGATTGGCGGTGGAGTAGGCACGACAGGGACAGTCGTGCTCCAGCGCCAGTTCCCAGTCCGGTGCCTCCAGCGCCGGTCCAGAGTCGGAGGAGGAGGAGACCGACTCAGCGCACCAAACCATCGGTGCGCAACACTAGCCCGGTGCGACCCGTACCAGCTAAACGCACCCAGCCAACGGTGCGTTTCCCCAGCCCGGTACGGCCCGCGCCTGCTCCGCGCACCAGCCAAACGGTGCGTTTTCCCAGCCCGGCGCGACCCGTGCCAGCTAAACGCAACAACCCGACAGTGCGTTTCCCCAGCCCGGCGCGACCCGTGCCAGCTAAACGCAACAACCCAACAGTGCGTTTCCCCAGCCCGGCGCGACCCGTGCCAGCGCCTCGCATCAGATCACTGGTGCATTTCCCCAGTCCTGTACGCCCCGTGCCTACTCCTCGCACGGAGGCTACAACGACGGTCGCCAGCACAGCTCTGTGGTTGGAGACCATCTCTGCGTCGGTGCCCAGAGTGGGCACGACGTTCAGCCCCGCTGTGGAGCAGGAGCTCCATAGCGCGTCGGTGCCCAGTCTGGGGCCGACAGCCAGCCCAACCACAGGGCTGGAAACCCTCTCTGCGTCGGTGCCCAGGGTGGGCACGACGTTCAGCCCCGCTGTGGAGCAGGAGCTTCATAGCGTGTCGGTGCCCAGTCTGGGGCCGACAGCCAGCCCAACTACAGGGCTGAAAACCCTCTCTGCGTCGGTGCCCAGGGTGGGCACGACGTTCAGCCCCGCTGTGGAGCAGGAGCTCCATAGCACGTCGGTGCCCAGTGTGAGGCCGACAGCCAGCCCAACCACAGGGCTGGAAACCATCTCTGCGTCGGTGCCCAGGGTGGGCACGACGTTCAGTCCCGCTGTGGAGCAGGAGCTCCATAGCGCGTCGGTGCTCAGTCTGGGGCCGACAGCCAGCCCAATCAGAGGGCTGGAAACCATCTCTGCGTCGGTGCCCAGGGTGGGCACGACGTTCAGCCCCGCTGTGGAGCAGGAGCTCCATAGCGCGTCGGTGCCCAGTCTGGGGCCGACAGCCAGCCCAACCACAGGGCTGGAAACCATCTCTGCGTCGGTGCCCAAGGTGGGCACGACGTTCAGTCCCGCTGTGGAGCAGGAGCTCCATAGCGTGTCGGTGCCCAGTCTGGGGCCGACAGCCAGACCAGCTGCAGGGCTGAAGACCACCTCTGCGTCGGTGCCCAGGGTGGGCACGGCATCCAGCCTGAGGTCTCCGGAGAAGGTCAGCAGCCCGAGGCCTCCTGTGACGGTCAGTAGCCTGAGGTCTCCTGTAAAGGTCAGCAGCCTGAGGCCTCCTGTGAAGGTCAGCAGCCCGAGACCTCCGGAGAAGGTCAGCAGCCCGAGACCTCCGGAGAAGGTCAGCAGCCCGAGACCTCCGGAGAAGGTCAGCAGCCCGAGACCTCCAGTGAAGGTCAGCAGCCCGAGGCCTCCAGTGAAGGTCAGCAGCCCGAGGCCTCCAGTGAAGGTCAGCAGCCCGAGGCCTCCAGTGAAGGTCAGCAGCCCGAGGCCTCCAGTGAAGGTCAGCAGCCCGAGGCCTCCAGTGAAGGTCAGCAGCCCGAGGCCTCCAGTGAAGGTCAGCGCCACGCCACTTCCAGCGAGGGTCAGCGCCACGCCACCTCCAGCAAGGGTCAGCGCCACGCCACCTCCAGCGAAGGTCAGCGCCACGCCACCTCCAGCGAAGGTCAGCGCCACGCCACCTCCAGCGAAGGTCAGCGCCACGCCACCTCCAGCGAAGGTCAGCGTTCCGCCACCTCCAGCGAAGGTCAGCGTCCCGGAGCCTCCAGCCACAGCTCAAGGCCTGGAGCCTCCTCCACCGGTGCCCAGTCCAGGGCCGGTCGTCTGCTTCGCTCCAGTGCCGGAGCAGTCCGCTCCACCGGTGCCCAGTCCGGGGCCGGTCGTCTGCGTCGCTCCAGTGCCGGAGCAGTCCGCTCCACCGGTGCCCAGTCCGGGGCCGGTCGTCTACGTCGCTCCATTGACGGAGCAGTCCGCTCCACCGGTGCCCAGTCCGGGGCCGGTCGTCTACGTCGCTCCAGTGCCGGAGCAGTCCGCTCCACCGGTGCCCAGTCCGGGGCCGGTCGTCTGCGCCGCTCCAGTGCCGGAGCAGTCCGCTCCACCGGTGCCCAGTCCGGGGCCGGTCGTCTACGTCGCTCCAGTGACGGAGCAGTCCGCTCCACCGGTGCCCAGTCCGGGGCCGGTTGTCAGCCCCTCTCCAGGGTCGAGGGCTCCCGCACCAGGGTCCAGACAGGACTTGGTGAATGGCGGGAGTACTGAGGGGGGAACCACCGCGCCGGGGTCCGGACCGGACCGGGCGTGCAACGGAGAGGTAGGAGGAAAGCTACTCTCACAGCCTGTGCCACGCCCGGAACCGGAACCGGAGCCCCCACCAGCAACCACCTCAGTACCCCGCCATGTCCCCCCTAGTTTTGGACATTTTTTCTTTTCAGGAGAGGGGGGATTGTATGTGTGCGGTCGGGAGTCCGCACCTTAGGGGGGGGGTACTGTGAGGGCTTGGTTGTGGTAAGGCCTCTTACTCCCACCTAGGGGAGGAGAGAGGCACACAACCAGGCTCTCACACATTATTAGGGAGATTATCATCCCCAATCAGAGACAGCTGTATAGCGTTGTCTCTGATTGGGGATAGTATTTAGTCACCACACACAGCCACCTGTGTGTGGATCATTGTTCGTTTGTCTGTCTGCACTGCCTGCAACATTCAAAGTAAGTCACTGTGTTTTGTTTGTAGATTGTTTTTTGTTTTCACTCTCCTTTTATATTTTTGTGCTTCGTGAGAACAACTCCAAAATAATAAAAGGATGACACTGCACCAGCGCTCCGTTTACCGTCCCATTAATACTACGCACCGTGACACTCAAAGAAAACCATAGTAGTAACACACTACGCCGTCATGGATTAAAATCCTGCAGCGCACGCAAGGTCCCCCTGCTCAAGCCAGCGCATGTCCAGGCCCATCTGAAGTTTGCCAATGACCATCTGGATGATCCAGAGGAGGAATGGGAGAAGGTCATGTGGTCTGATGAGACAAAAATAGAGCTTTTTGGTCTAAACTCCACTCGCCGTGTTTAGAGGAAGAAGAAGGATGAGTACAACCCCAAGAACACCATCCCAACCGTGAAGCATGGAGGTGGAAACATCATTCTTTGGGGATGCTTTTCTGCAAATGGAACAGGACGACTGCACCGTATTGAGGGGAGGATGGATGGGGCCATGTATCGCGAGATCTTGGCCAACAACCTCCTTCCCTCAGTAAGAGCATTGAAGATGGGTCGTGGCTTGGTCTTCCAGCATGACGACGACCCGAAACACACAGCCAGGGCAACTAAGGAGTGGCTCCGTAAGAAGCATCTCAAGGTCCTGGAGTGGCCTAGGCAGTCTCCAGACCTGAACCCAATAGAAAATCTTTGGAGGGAGCTGAAAGTCCGTATTGCCCAGCGACAGCCCCGAAACCTGAAGGATCTGGAGAAGGTCTGTATGGAGGAGTGGGCCAAAATCACTGCTGCAGTGTGTGCAAACCTGGTTAAGAACTACAGGAAACATATGATCTCTGTAATTGCAAACAAAGGTTTCTGTACCAAATATTAAGTTCTGCTTTTCTGATGTATCAAATACTTATGTCATGCAAAAAAATGCAAATGAATTACTTAAAAATCAATGTGATTTTCTGGATTTTTGTTTTAGATTCCGTCAGTCAGAGTTGAAGAGTACCTATGATAAAAATTACAGACTTCTACATGCTTTGTAAGTGGGAAAACCTGCAAAATCGGCAGTGTCTCAAATACTTGTTTTCCCCACTGTATACATACAGTCATGTGAAAAAGTAAGTACACCCCCTGGAAAGTGCTCACTTTTTTTATGACATATTTGGACAGATGGATATGTAATCTTCACTTCAACACTATTGACAGATAAAGGTTACCCAATTTAACAAATCACACACAAAAAAAACAACTTTGAAAATGTTATCCAATTAAAATAAACATAAATGCCTTTTCCTTTTGGGGAAAAAGTTAGTACATCCCTACCTTTACCATCACATAAAATGGCTAAAATTAGAATTAGTTGTACCAAAACAAGTACAAATGATTAGAAAACATTACAGAGAGACTTAGGAGGGTCCAGCCTTCCATAAAGATAAGAAAATTGGTCTGGTTTGGTCTTAACCATATGGGTGTGTGGTAACACATTAAAAGATCTAAAGACCTACCCAAGGCCTTCAGAATAAATATTATTGATGCCCATGAGTCTGGGAGGGGTTACAAATCCATTTCCAAGCCATTCGAAGTACATCATTCCATTTCCAAGCAATTTGAAGTACATCATTCCACTGTCCGACGAAAATTCCAGACCATTGGCAAACTACCTAGGACAGGTCGCCCCACCAAAGTCAGCCCAAGAGCTGACCGAAAGATGCTCATAGAAGTCTCTAAGAACCCCAGGGTAACATCAAGGGATCTACAGGCCTCTCTTGCCACAATCAATGTCGAATTGCATGGGTACACTGTCAGAAAGAGGCTGCACAAACTAGTATTAGTATTTAAGTATTCAGCCCATTTATTTAGTACTTTGTTGAAGCACCTTTGGCAGCGATTAGAGCCTTGAGTCTTCTTGGGTATGACGCTACAAGCTTGGCACACCTGTATTTGGGGAGTTTCTTCCATTCTTCTCTGGAGATCCTCTCAAGCTCTGTCAGGTTGGATGAGGAGCGTTTGCACAGCTATTTTCAGGTCTCTCCAGAGATAATTAGATCGGGTGCACTGTTAACTGTGGGACCTTAATATAGACAAGTGTGTACCTTTCCAAATCATGTCCAAAGTAAAAAATATTTAAAAATTACAAAAATTAAAGAGAAGCAGTAAAATAACAGTAGAGAGTCTATATACAGGGTGTACCGGTACAGAGTCAATGTGCGGGGGCACAGGTTAGTCGAAGTAATGTGTACATGTAATATGTAATATGTAAATAAAGGCCTGATTGGTGGAGTGCTGCAGAGATGTTTGTCCTTCTGGAAGGTTCTCCCATCTCCGCAGAGGAACTCTGGAGCTCTGTCAGAGTGACCATTGGGTTCTTGGTCACCTCCCTGACAAAGGCCCTTCTCCCCCGATTGCTCAGTTTGGCCGGGAGGCCAGCTCTAGGGGAGTCTTGGTGGTTCTAAACTTCTTCCATTTTAGAATGATGGAGGCCACTGTGTTCTTGGGGACCTTCAATGCTGCAGAAATGTTTTGGTACCCTTCCCCAGATCTGTTCCTCGACACAATCCTTTCTCGGGAGCTCTACAGACAATTCCTTCGACCTCATGGCTTGGTTTTTGCTCTGACATGCACTGTTATCTGTGGGACCTTAATATAGACAGGCGTGTACCTTTCCAAATCAATTTAATTTACCACAGATGGACCAATCAAGTTGTAGAAACATCTCAAGGATGATCAATGGAAACAGGATGCACCTGAGCTCAATTTCGGGTCTCATAGCAAAGGGTCTGAATACTTATGTAAATGTAATATTTCAGTTTTAAATTTATAATACATTTGCAAATATGTAAAAAAAAAAACAGTTTTCGCTTTGTCATGGGGTATTGTGTGTAGATTGATGAGGCAAAACATTTTTTAAATCAGTTTTAGAATAAGGCTGTCACGTAACAAAATGTGGAAAAAGGGAAGGGGCCTCAATACTTTCCGAATGCACTGTTTGTCATTGAGCCTTCAGGTAGCAGCAATGTTTTGACTAACAAAGTCACAAATTGATTTATTGACTAAGATGGTAAAACTGATTAGATTGAGGAAGGATTTTAATAAGATATCCAGAAGATAATGTGATATTGTATTGTAATTTGGTTGAAATACCTATTTGCAAAACGCCATATGCCCCAGCCAAATTGTTAGAGATATATTTTTCCCAGTCTTCCACAGGGACTTGAAGTGCGCACAGAGCCATATAAATGTGTGGCTAGCTCAGAATTGTATTAATGATTCCTTAGTAAAACACCTCTTCCCAGACCCCTCACTCCTTTGGCCCTGCTTCTCTAGTGCTCTTTTAGCAGCGTGAAACTCACTCTCCCTTGAGAGTGAATTAGCCGTTGAGAAGTCAAAGTAGCTTTGCACATTGGCACATTCAATATTACTTAATGTAACAGCTCAATGAGCAATGCACATACTATATTACTGCCACTTTAGGTCTGCTGGGAGACAAGAGAGGCATGGTAAAAACTAAAGCTTCCTTCAGAGGCAGTATTTCCAATCAAATTCGATCGCCTTCGGTGGAGGAACGGACCCAAACTGACCCAACTGTCTGGGTACGGAGCTAGGTTCTGTCATTAGGGAGTCCTTAGTTCTCCGATGTAGTATGTGAAGTTGGGAACAAGGACCTAGGGACATTTTAAGGTTTATTCTGACTGTGTTTGGCTTGTGTGCACAACCGTGTGACTGTAGTAGAAACCAATTAGGGAAACAGAAACAGACCAGGCTGGGTTTAGACAGGCAGCCCAATTCAGATTTGTTCCCCCCAAGTTGATCTTTTGATCAATCACATCAGATTTTTTTGATCTGATTGGTCAAAAGACCAATTAGTGAAAAAAATATCAGAAATGGGCTGCCTTTTCTAAACACAGCCTCTGTCCCTAAAAATGTATCAGTTTGACCCCCAGTAAAACAGCATCAAACCGTGTCTGTTCACCCTGGGTATATGTTCAGGGATCTGTGGAGAATAGAGGGAATCAGGGCATGTTTGATCACACCGCCTGGAAGACAGTGTTTTGGGAGAGGTGGAAGTTGCAGCGAGGCGCAGAGGATGAGCTAATCAGATGACTGTCCAATATCGACATGAGCCGTTGGCTCCCTGACTGCAGCGTCACGTCAGTCATTTCAGTTCTTCGGACCCCATCCGTTTTTGCAGAGCTTAAATGCCACTCGCGTCCAGAGGGAATGTCTGGGAGAGTGGGGTTACACGATGGGAATGGAGATCTGTTTATGAATTTGAGAGTGATTCCATTTCTCCAGGCCCTCCTTCAGATTTTTACCATAACTCAATGGATCGTCTTCTTCTTACCTTACTATCTATTTCACACAGAGCGCTCCTGAGACTCCAATCTTCCTCTCTATTGATAAGGAAGATATATGCTGCTAGAAGCTGCTGTGTGGCAGTACAGAACTCTTTTCGGGGATGCATAACAGAGAGGTCCATAGGGAGTGGAGGATGACCAAATCCAACTCAAACTTATCTGAAAAATGGGTCACGTTAAGGGAATGTACTGCAGCAACATTTTGAAATGTACATCCAATTTTTGTGTATCGTATTCATTCCGCCTCAGCCAGAACTACTGACCAACATAACAGAACCCTAACATAAAAGTATGAAAAATCATAGCAATCTTTCCAAAATATCTGTTAATCTTTAGTATCCTACCCCACACCTATTATCCTACCCCACACCCCACACCTATTTCCACACCTAAAAAAGTACTGAATTTGGAGGCACAAACAGTACATCATCCTCAGAGTAGTCCTCCTGCATGTAGCCTGCTACAGTATATCCTCAGAGTATTCCTCCTGCATGTAGCCTGCTATATCCTCAGAGTACTCATCCTGCATGTAGCCTGCTATATCCTCAGAGTATTCCTCCTGCATGTAGCCTGCTATATCCTCAGAGTATTCCTCCTGCATGTAGCCTGCTATATCCTCAGTGTTCCTCCTCCATGTAGCCTGCTATATCCCCAGTGTCCCCAGTGACATCATTTGAGTAAATTGGAGGTGTACCTGTGGCTGTATTTCAAGGCCTACCTTCAAACTCAGTGCCTCTTTGCTCGTTTCATGGGAAAATGAAAGACCAAGACCTCAGAAAAAGAATTGTAGACCTCCACAAGTCTGTTTCATCCTTGGGAGCAATTTCCAAATGCCTGAAGGGACAACGTTCATCTGTATAAACAATAGTATGCAAGTATAAACACCGTGGGACCACGCAGCCATCATACCGCTCAGGAAGGAGACGCGTTCTGTCTCCTAGAGATGAACGAAAAGTGCAAATCAATCCCAGAACAACAGCAAAGGACCTTGTGAAGATGCTGGAGGAAACAGGTACAAAAGTATCTATATCCACAGTAAAACAAGTCCTATATCGACATAACCTGAAAGCCAGACTACGGTTTGCAACTGTACATGGGGACAAAGATCGTACTTTTTGGAGAAATGTCCTCCGGTCTGATGAAACAAAAATAGAACTGTTTGGCCATAATGACCATCGTTATGTTTGGAGGAAAAAGGAGGAAGCCTACAAACCTGACTCAGTTACACCAGTTCTGTTAGGAGGAATGGGCTAAAATTCACCCAACTTATTGTGGGAAGCTTGTGGAAGGCTACCCAAAACGTTTGACCCAAGTTAAACAATTTAAAGGCAATGCTACCAAATCCTAATTGAGTGTATGCAAACTTCTGACCCACTGGGAATGTGATGAAATAAATAAAAGCTGAAATAAATAATTATATCTACTATTATTCTGACATTTCACATTCTTAAAATAAAGTGTGGATCCTAACTGACCTAAGACAGGGAATTCTTACTAGGATTAAATGTCAGGAATGTAAATGTAGTTTAAATGCGAAGGTGTATGTCAACTTTCGACTTCAACTGTTTATCCTCAGAGTGCTCCTCCTGCATACAGTATGTAGCCTGTTATATCCTCAGACTTGGATTGAGAGAGCCGCCTTTATCCTCAGAGTACTCCTCCTGCATACAGTATGTAGCCTGCTATATCCTCAGACTTGGATTGAGAGAGCCGCCTTTATCCTCAGAGTACTCCCCCTGCATACAGTATGTAGCCTGCTATATCCTCAGACTTGGATTGAGAGAGCCGCCTTTATCCTCTGAAATGTTTTGATGTTTACACTCTTTTTCCCACTTTTGTGACAAAGGCCCTACAGACATCAATTGTTGAGGTGGAATATACCAAAATACAGGAAGTGCAGTACGTCTGGGATTGGACTGCAGTAGAGGCACTTTATAGAAGCAGGGCAAAAGAGCCAGGGGGAAGTCTTTAATCATTGCACACAGGAAAGAACGTGGAGTCCCTTCTGAATAGGACTATTGTTCCCTTTGGGGTAGTCATAAGAAAACATGGCGATGACGAAAGATGCAGGTTATCAAACTCCCTTTCATGTTTTTCAGTCTGTCTGTGTCACAGCTGTCTGTGTCTAGGAGCCATGAGGAGCCTCATATAAACATAGTCAGCTTGAAAACACCACATCCACAGTTTGTTCTGCTTTAAGAGAGTATTAAATGAAGACTGTCCGAAATCTTCATTGTTGTTTTCCGTTTGATTGAGTCTCCATAAAAGGAATTCAATATGTCACTTGTGCCTGTTAATGAACCCTGTGTCTCTGCAGTTATTTGGAAACAGAGATATGAATCCATAGCAAGGTAACGAAGAAATCCCGCGTGGTGAGAAGGTATTTTTTCCTGAACAGAGACAATTGAAAACACTTGTTGTGCAAAATGGAAGACTGAGAGAAATTGGTGGGAGGGATCAGAGGTGGGAGAATTGAAGGTGTCCTTCATTTAATGATATTGGTCGTTTTTGACATTGGTAGATTACATTAAATGCCATTAGGTCAGAGAAGGCGACAATAACGGATGTGGGAGTTAGTTCATAACAGGTAACTAAAACCCTTTCATTTTTTGGATTGATTACCCAAAGTCTCACCAAGTAATGGGATATAAAGTTCATTCAACTTTAGAGAGATGTTTTATACATAGAAAGCAATCCAAAGCATCTGTATTGCTCAGTGGTTTTGGTGGGGCTGGAAAATAATGGCTAAACGTGTTCTGTCTAACAGAAAACCATTAAAATGCATTAGAAGAGGCTTTTATTTTCAGAATCATTTCTGGGGATGACCCGTCGCCGTATTTGTTGTCAACAGAAGATTTCCATAATGTTTTTTACAGGACATATCTTTAACTCGAAGGACCATGAAAAATAATGCCTTGAAGGTGTGGGTTGACTCACACACACACACTCACACGCACACGCACACACTCACAGCTCTTACAATGAGTGAGGTTATCGGCTACTTCCAGTAGACGAAGCACACAGTTACATTCAATAAATCATTGTCAATAAAACTGAAATTAAGTTGAATTGAATGCCTTTCACAGCCTTAGCGACATCATCTACATTGTTTAAATAATTCAGGTCTTAAAACCAAGAGGGAAATTCAACTGCAATTGATTGGCAGTTACCTTGGTATTTACCATCACACAGACAACTTAGGGCAAAAGAAGGCTGCCTGCATGTTGATTAGTTGCAAGTCGTTTCTGATTCCAAGCAATATCCCAGCAAGCTAAATGTGGCATTTGATGTCTGCACTGTGTTCTGCATAGGGAAAATACAACAACCTGGAAAATATACTGTACAGTGCCTTCAAAAAGTAATCATAGCCCTTGACTTATTCCACATTTTGTTGTGTTACAGCCTGAATTCAAAATGTATAAAAAAAAAAATGTTTTACCCCCACCTATTGACACATAATACCCCATAATGACAAAGTGAAAACAGGTTTTTAGACATTTTTGCACATTTAATGACACCCCTGAGTCAATACTTATAAGTATCACATTTGGCAGTGATTAGAGCTGTGAGGCTTTCTGGGTAAGGCCCTGATTCCGACCCGAGTTAAGAGCGCGTTATTCTCTTTTTATTCACGTTTCTCTCTAAGTGCATTCTGACCTGGAACTGAAGTATGAGAATAGCATGCTATTCACCTGCTATTAATTCTGGGTGGAGATCTAGGAAAGGCAAGGTGTGGCAGAGGTCTGTCTACAGATACACCGTATTCTGACCTTGACTTAATTCCCTCATAATTCCACCACCTTTATGCGCAAGGAAACCATGAATAAGGTCTAGCGAACCTGCCGGTTCCAAGTGGAAAAAGCATATTTTCTCTGATGGAAATAACAGCATTATCCATGCACTGTAATTTACAACTTGATAAGAGCTATTGATTAGAGCTAGGAAAATGAGTCATCCGTTTGGAGAAGGGGATTGTAAATACACATAGCAATTGTTTTAGATTTCTCTTTATGATCCCTGGAGACAAATGTAACACCAGCCATCTGAACCAAACTGAAAATCATATCAACATGACGGCCCCTTTTCCACAGTGAAATAGGCTATAAATACGGTTGAAGTCGGATGTTTACATACACTTAGGTTGAAGTCATTAAAATTATTTTTTCAACCACTCAACAGATTTCATGTTAAAAAACTATAGTTTTGGTAAGTCAGTTAGGACATCTACTTTGTGGATGACACAAGTAATTCTTCCAACAATTGTTTACAGACAGATTATTTCACTTTAGTTTACATACACTAAGTTGACTGTGCCTTTAAACAGCTTGGAAAATTACAGAAAATGATGTCATGGCTTTAGAAGCTTCTGATAGGCTAATTGACATAATTTGAGTCAACTGGAGGTGTACCTGTGGATGTATTTCAAGGGCTACCTTCAAACTCAGTGCCTCTTTGCTCGACATCATGGGAAAACCAAAGGAAATCAGCCAAGCCCTCCAAAGAAATAATTGTAGACCTACACAAGTCTGGTTCTTCCTTGGGAGCAATTTCCAAACGCCTGAAGGGACAACGTTCATCTGTATAAACAATAGTACGCAAGTATAAACACCATGGGACCACGCAGCCATCATACAGCTCAGGAAGAAGACGCGTTCTGTCTCCTAGAGATGAACGTACTTTGGTGCGAAAAGTGCAAATCAATCCCAGAACAACAGCAAAGGACCTTGTGAAGATGGAGGAAACAGGTACAAAAGTATCTATATCCACAGTAAAACGAGTCCTATATCAACATAACCTGAAAGGCCAACGATCGTACTTTTTGGAGAAATGTCCTCTGGTCTGATGAAACAAAAATAGAACTGTTAATCCATAATGACCATTGTTATGTTTGGAGGAAAAATGGGGAGGCTTGCAAGCTGAAGAACACCATCTCAACCGTGAAGCACAGGGGGTGGCAGCATCATGTTGTAGGGGTGCTTTGCTGCAGGAGGGACTGGTGCACTTCACAAAGTAGATGGCATCATAAGGAAGGAAAATTATGTGGATAAATTGAAGAAACATCTCAAGATATCAGTCAGGAAGTTATGGACAATGACCCCAAGAATACTTCCAAAGTTGTGGCAAAATGGCTTAAGGGCAACAAAGTTAAGGTATTGGAGTGGCCATCACAAAGCCCTGACCTCAATCCTATAGAACATTTGTGGGCAGAACTGAAAAAGCATGTGCGAACAAGGAGGCCTACAAACCTGACTCAGTTACACCAGTCCTGTCAGCAGGAAGGTTAAACAATTTAAAGACAATGCTACCAAATACTCATTCAATGTATGTAAACTTCTGACCCACTGGGAATGTGATGAAAGAAATAAAAGCTTAAATAAATCATTATCTCTACTATTGTTCTGACAGTTCACATTCTTAAAATAAAGTGGTGATCCTAACTGACCTAAGACAGGGAATTTTTACTAGGATTAAATGTCAGGAATTGTGAAAAACTGAGTTTAAATGTATTTGGCTAAGGTGTATGTAAACTTCCGACTTCAACTGTAGCTGTGCCGTTATTCAGAATTTGAATTGTTTGCCCTCGTAATTTGTATGGATTAAATTTGGACACCCAACCTATACGCTTCTGTAGGGCTGAACTTCCCAGGTTGATGTATGCGCTTTAGAAGGTTTTAATTATAGCCTATGCCCAGGCTTTTCTCTGTTCTTTTTGACAAATATTAGCCACTATTGGGAGCCACCAACAGTAATACTTACACATATAACTGTCACTATAGCGGTAGTTTTCATTCCGCATCATTCCATTCCATTCTTTTCTCTGTCACGTCTCTGTACGTTGTTCCTGAGGGGTTCTAGCATTAGTGGATCATATTAGATAGATAGATAGATAGATAGATAGATAGATAGATAGATAGATAGATAGATAGATAGATAGATAGATAGATAGATAGATAGATAGATAGATACTTTATTGATCCCCCGGGGGGGAAATTTCATTGTCAAGCAGCTACAACAAAACACAGGGCAGGTGCAAAATGCCACAACGAAAGTACACAAAAGACAGATACACAGTACATGATACATAGAGCGGCAGTATGAAAAAGTATAGAAATACAAGATATCTGGAGTGCAAAAAAATAAAAGCTATAAAAGAGACATTGCATAGTATGGGTGGTTGGCTGAAAATGTACAATATACATTGGTGGATGTTGGATGGTTAACTATACTATACAGGTCGATGGCAGAGAAATACTTCAGTAGCTAAAAATGCGTATGATATGAGCGAGGGTAATAATAGTTTACTTAATAGACAGACTGGGTAAATGAACAGGTAAGTGAACATTTTGCATGGTTAAATTAGCTGTACAGTTAGGTATACAGTTATATTTACAGATAAGTGAATACTTGCGTGGTTACACAAACTGTACAGGTAAATGACAGGAAGAGATACTTTAATAGCTAAATGTGTGTATGATATCATTTGGGGTAATAATAGTAATTCCCTTAAAATACAGTCCATAGTGCGCAGGGTTTAATTACAGACAACTGCACGTATTGCACATTCGATATACTAAAAGCAATGAGAAAAGGTGCAACTGGCAGGATACTAATATGCATTCCTGAGTGAATGCCTACGTAAATTAAGTCTAACGTTCAATAATTTGGGACATGTAGCCTATTTGAATCACTATGGCACTCAGACCACATGTACTGTAGCAGGTTAAACCTGAAGCCTGGCACACGGTTCACGACGACTGGACTGTTCACATACAGTTCCATGATCAGTGAGAATTAGGGTAGGTTTACAGGACTATTTTTCAACCCCTATTGTACACTTCTTCCACCTTCAAATATTTAATGGATTTAACTTGAACAGAACAACTTTCAGGATGAATCAAACCACTGTATTTTTTTTACTCATCAATATGTTTCATGCGTAAAGGCTCTCTAATCTTTATGATTCGTACATACTTTCCTAACACTAAAATGTGCCTAAATAATCTATAAAATTAGAGTCTTTTTAAATCTACCAGTTAGTGCTGAAACAGAGCCGAAGATCCATAGATGGCATTCTTTCATTGATCCCTATTTTCTTAACCCGTTATCTCCATCTATTCTAGTCTGTAGACAAAATTCTAATGAAAGGTACAGCCTATTTAAAGGGAAGGCTTAAGATAAATGTACTGAATACGCTATTGATGTCACACCCTGATCTGTTTCACCTGTCTTTGTGATTGTCTCCACCCCCCTCCAGGTGTCGCCCATCTTCCTCATTATCCCCAGTGTATTTATACCTGTGTTCTATGTTAGGCTGTAGCCAGTTCGTTTTGTTCGTCAAGCCTACCATCCCCCTTTACTCCTGTCTCTCTAAAGGGCCTGTTTTCTTGGTTTCCAGGTTTCAACCTTTACTCTGCCTGCCCTGACCCTGAGCCTGCCTGTCGTCTTGTACCTTTGCCCCACTACTCTGGATTAACGAACTCTGCTTGCCCCTGACCTGTCTTTTGCCTGCCCCTGTTGTGATAATAAACATTTGTTATTCCAACGTTGTCTGCACCTGGGTCTTACCTGTACAAACTGGCCATGACTGACCCAGCAGACTCGGACCAGCTGCGCAACACCATCTCATCCCAAGGAGCTTCCATTGACAGGCACAAGGAATTGCTTCGGGGCCTCATGGTGAGGGGTTCGTAGGAGAAGTGAGGAAAGTTTTTGATGCCCCGTTCTCCAGGAGAGAAGCTGCTCGGAGGCTAATCCAGCTTCGGCAGGACGTCCGCGGTGTAGCCGATTATGCGATGGATTTCCACACGTTAGCAGCGGAGAGTGCCTGGAACCAGGAAGCACTCTTCGACATGTTTTTGCACGGCGTCTCGGAGGAGGTCAAGGATGAGCTTGCCGCTCGGGAGTTACCCTCGAATCTTGACTCCCTCATCGCCTTGACCATCCGCATAGATGGGCGATTGCGGGAACGACGGAGGGAGAGGAAATCTGAATTTGCTTGGACGTCCAGGGATTACACCTGTCCTCCGAGTCATCCCGGAAATCCCAGATGGCCCTGTGGCTGAGAGAACCCGAGGATTCCCGAGCTTCCCCGAGAGTCGCCGGAGACGGCCGACTCGCTGCTTTCCGAGGCTATGCAACTAGGCAGAGCTGTGTTGTCTCCAGCGGAATGGCAACACAGGATCGACATGAAGAGTTGCCTGTATTGCGGCACTCTGGGACATTTTGTGTTCTATTTGCCCAGCTAAAAAACCACGCTCATCAAGAAGGGGAGAGTACTTCGGTGGGTCTTATGGAGAACTTTTCCTCTCCTCTTACTCGCACCCCTTTTCATGCCATTCTACTGTGGTGGACCCAGTCTAAATCACTCAGGGTCATCATCGACTCTGGGGCCAATGAGAGCTTTTTGGACGCTACCCTTCTTTTCACTCTGTCAGTTAGGGTAGTATTGTGGAGTAACTACAATGTTGTTGATCCATTCCTATCACAGCCATTATACTTAACTATTTTAAAGTCACCATTGGCCTAATGTTGAAATCCATTAGCGGTGTCCTTCCTCTCCGGCAACTGAGTTAGGAAGGAGGTCTGTATCTTTGTAGTGACTGATAGACCATCCAAAGTGTAATTAATAACTTCACCATGCTCAAAGGGATATTCAATGTCTGTCTACTTATAGGTGCCCTTCTTTGCGAGGCATTGGAAAACCTACCTGGTCTTTGTGGTTGAATCTGTGGTTGAAATTCACTGTTCGACTGAGGGACTTTACAGCTAATTGTATGTGTGGGGTACAGAGATAAGGCAGTCATTCAAAAATAATTGTAAACACTATTATTGAACACAGAGTGAGTCCATGAAACTTATTATGTCTTTTTAAACACATTTGTACTCCTGAACTTATTTAAGCTTGCCATAACAAAGGGGTTGAATACTTATCAGCTTTTCATTTGTAATTAATTTGTAACAATTTCAAAAAGCTTAATTCCCCTTTGGTATTATGGGGTATTGTGTGTAAGCCAGTGACAATAACACTCTCTATTTAATCCATTTTAAATTCAGGCTGTAATACAACAAAATGTGGAAAAAGTCAAGGGGTGTGAATACTTTCTGAAGGCAATGTAGGTAGTCTAATGGTGTTCAAAAGTTCAAAAGTTTTGGGTCACTTAGAAATGTCCTTGTTTTTGAAAGAAAAGCTAATTTTTTGTCCATTAAAATAACATCAAATTGATCAGAAATACAGTGTAGACATTGTTAATGTTGTAAATGACTATTGTAGCTGGAAAGGCAGATTTGTAATGGATTATCTACATAGGCGTACAGAGGCCCATTATCAGCAAACATCACTCATGTCTTTAAATGGCACGTTGTGTTAGCTAATCCAAGTTTATCATTTTAAAAGGCTAATTGATCATTAGAAAACCCTTTTGCAATTATGTTAGCACAGCTGAAAACTGGCCTTCTTTAGATTAGATGAGTATCTGGAGTATCAGCATTTGTGGGTTTGATTACAGTCTCAACATGGACAGAAACAAAGATCTTTCTTCTGAAACTCGTCAGTCTATTCTTGATCTGAGAAATGAAGGCTATTCCATGCATGAAATTGCCAAGAAACGGAATATCTTGTACAACGCTGTGTACTACTCCCTTCACAGAACAGCGCAAACTGGCTCTAGCCAGAATAAAAAGAGGAGTGGGAGGCCCTGGTGCACAACTGGGCAAGAGGACAAGTACATTAGAGTGTCTAGTTTGAGAAACAGACGCCTCACAAGTCCTCAACTGGCAGCTTCATTAAATAGTACCCGCAAAACACCAGTCTCAACGTCAACAGTGAAGAGGTGACTCCGGGATGCTGGCCTTCTAGGCAGAGTTGCAAATAAAAAGCCATATCTTCCTCTGTCCAGTGACTGTGTTCTTTTGCCCATCTTAATCTTTTCTTTTTATTGGCCAGTCTGAGATATGGATTTTTCTTTGCAACTCTTTGCAACTCTGTCTAGCTTCCCGGAGTCGCCTCTTCACTGTTGACATTTCACACATTATCGTGACCGATGTTTTGGGGAAAAGTCACCTGGGTGCAAAACACCTCTCAGCTGGCTATATGGAGCATTGAAGTCTAGAAGCTTGTTTTAGATGAAGGGGAGCATGGCCCTCAATGTACTTCTGGACTTATTTATCTATTGTCATTTGAATAGATTGGTCAACCTTGAAACATTTTAGTAGTGTACACATACTGTACCAACTCAGTGTGCATACATGTACTATACACTATGCTGTACATTGCCTGTGTACTACTCCCTTCACAGGATCTTGGCTAATTCCCTTTAGTTTGTAACCTCTCTCCCACTGGGCAAAAACTAGTTGAATCAAAGTTATTTCCACGTAATTTCATCCCGAAAAATAAGTGTGATAACTTTGAATCAACGTGGAGAACTAATTGTATTTGCAAAAAGTAATCAACGTAAGGGAATTTTGTATTTTTTTTCACCCAACTTTAAACCTAAATCCAATAACATTATTGTCTGCATTATCAAATAACATTCAGCTCGGACACCCATACATACCCCACAAGACATGCCACCAGGGGTCTCTTCACAAACCCCAAATCCAAAACTAAATGCATAGTATTATACAGAGCCATGATTGCATCTTCAACTACTCAAGCAAACAGCAAAATTATCTTTAAAAAATAAGAATAAACAACCTCTCATGGAACGGCAGGACTGTGAGCACACACACACACACACACACACACACACACACACACACACACACACACACACACACACACACACACACACACACACACACACAACATACAGCCACACTATAGACACACACAGACACACTATAACACACACAGACACATTATAACACACCCATTTTTGCTGTATTGCTTTCATTATTATTATTATTATACATTTTTTTGTATTGTTTGTTTATCCTTGCATTTTACATTTGTGTGACTCTCCTTGTCTATCAGAGTTTTGTTGTCATGTTTTGTATTTTTTGTGGACCCCAGGAAGAAAAGCTGCTGATACATTTCAGATCACAACTGACTAATATCCTCCCTTTCCCTTTTCCTTTCATCCAAAGCGAATGGGGATCCAAATAAACAAATAAACATGGTGAATTGTTTTTGTTGATTTCACGCTGAATTCACATTAGTTGACAACTCAACCAAATGTAAACCAAAACCAGACGTTGAACTGATGTCTGTGCCCATTGGACTTTCATCACTGACATCACTCAACACACCAGAGCGATGTTTAATCATTTTATTCACGTTATTTGCTTTCTTCTTTATTTTTACGGTCTGTTTACTGCCATAGGCCCAGGTTATTATTATTTTTTTTAAATCTCAGACATGCTGTCCCCGAACATTAGCCTGTTGGTGGATTGCCTAAGAAGCAAGATGGTTCACAAGACAATTTTTCATCCCTGAAATTGTCTTTCATCTAGACTATTGCTTCGCTTCATCTGATGTTATGGGTACTTTATAATTTGTTGTAACCCATGAAATCATTGTACGTTGTAGGATCTTGATTGTATCAATTATAGAGGTGTACAAAAGGCATGTATGTACTGTATGCGCTACTCAATTTGTTCAAGTTTGTTTAAGGTCTAGCTTGCAACAGACATCCCTATTCACACACTGTGAATCTAAAGTCAGTTGTTCTCTCTCTCTCACTCTCTCTCTCTCTCTCTCTCTCTCTCTCTCTCTCTCTCTCTCTCTCTCCTTCTCTCTCTCTCTCTCTCTCTGATCAGCACTCCCTCTGTCCTTGTCTGTGATGTGCCTCTCATCCCTGTTTTTAATCACTCCATATGCCACTCTTTTGTGCATACAGTCACCCCTACGATGATGGTGGGACATATGCAGATACTCTATTTCTGGGGGTTAAATCGGTGTAGATTTTGTGGAAAATATTGTCATGTCATGTGTAAATGTCAGAGCTGCTTTAGATAGATAGATAGATAGATAGATAGGTACTTTATTGATCCCCCGGGGGGGAAATTTCATTGTCAAGCAGCTACAACAAAACACAGGGCAGGTGCAAAATGCCACAATGAAAGTACACAAAATACAGATACACGGTACATGATACATAGAGCGGCAGTATGAAAAAGTATAGAAATACAAGATATCTGGAGTGCAAAAAAATAAAAGCTATAAAAAATATATTGCATAGTATGGGTGGTTGGCTGAATATGTACACTATACATTGGTGGATGTTGGATGGTTAACTATACTACACAGGTCAAAGGCAGAGAAATACTTCAGTAGCTAAAAATGCATATGATATGAGCGAGGGTAATAATAGTTTACTTAATAGACAGACTGGTTAAATGAACAGGTAAGTGAACATTTTGCATGGTTAAATTAGCTGTACAGTTAGGTATACAGTTATATTGACAGATAAGTGAATACTTGCATGGTTACACAAACTGTACAGGTAAATGACAGGAAGAGATACTTTAATAGCTAAATGTGTGTATGATATAATTTGGGGTAATAATAGTAATTCCCTTAAAATACAGTCCTTAGTGCGCAGGGTTTAATTACAGACAACTGCACGTATTGCACATTCGATATACTAAAAGCAATGAGAAAAGGTGCAACTGACAGGATACTAATATGCATTCCTGAGTGAATGCCTACGTAAGTTAAGTCCAATAATTACTTACAATATTGCATGTGATATGATATAACAACTGTACATGAGTATGTATATACAGACCTGTATGAATAAATAGGTCCTGAGTGGATGAGTGCTGACGGACCAGAGTTACTCACGGATGGATGCATAATTGTTAAACTAGGTCCTAGCACCCCAACAGTTCCAGATCTATGTTGCCGACGGCACGGCACCCCGGTGAGGCATTATATAGTCTAATAGCCGCCGGCAGGAAGGACCTCCTGTAGCGCTCTCTGGCACACCGTGGTGGGATCAGTCTGTGACTGAAAGTGCTCCTCTGCGTCATAACCATAGCGTGCAGAGGGTGGGTGACGTTGTCCATGATGGCCAGCAGTTTGGCCAGGATCCGTCTCTCCACCACCTACTCTAGAGTGTCAAGGCTCATCCCCAGGACAGAGCTATCCTTCCTGATCAGCTTATTTACCCGAGAAGCATCACCGGCTTTGATGTTTGCTCCCCAGCACACCACTGCAAAAAAGATGGCACTGGCCACCACAGACTGGTAGAAGGTATGCAGTAGTTTACTGCACACGTTGAAGGACCTGAGCCTCCTCAGAAAGTAGAGTCGGCTCTGGCCCTTTTTGTACAGGGCCCCGGTGTTACCAGCCCATTCCAGCATGTTGTCCATATGGACTCCCAGGAACTTGTATGACCCAACCATTTCCACATCCATCCCCTGTATAGGGACTGCAGTCAGTTGTGCCTTGGTTCTCCTGAAGTCCACCACCATCTCCTTTGTTTTGCTGATGTTGAGCTGAAGGTGGTTCTGCTCCCACCACAACACAAAGTCACTGATTGTGCTCCTGTACTCCTCCTCCTGCCCACCCCTGATGCACCCTACAATAGAGTCATCCGAGAACTTCTGTAGGTGGCATGTTTCAGAGTTATATCTGAAGTTATATCTGAAGTCTGAGGTGTAGAGGGTGAACAGGAAAGGGGACTTTACATCTATTCTGAGTTATATCTGAAGTTATATCTGAAGTTATATCTGAAGTCTGAGGTGTAGAGGGTGAACAGGAAAGGGGACTTTACATCTATTCTATTGTGTTATTGACTGTACGTTTGTTTATCCCATGTGTAACTCTGTGTTGTTGTTTTCGTCGCACTGCTTTGCTTTGTCTTGGCCAGGTCGCAGTTGTAAATGAGAACTTGTTCTCAACTGGCCTACCTGGTTAAATAAAGGTTAAATAAAAAAATAAAACATTTGAAAGGCTTCATGTTTTAAATGTAAATGGATTTTACTTTTCGGCTTCGTGCTTTAGCCGTCAAATACGTTGAAAGCTGGCATATGGTTAATTCACTCATAAACAAGTATAACATTTAATGTATTTCTTAAACGGCTGCATTTGCATTAATTTGACAATGCAAATTTGAGGCTCATTCTTAGCCACAAAACAAGGAATACGGCAGTAAAATTGACACGTCACTGGCACATCGTATTACATGATTGTTTGTTAAAGAGTTCTGCCCCCGTCACGGTCAATGCACACCTGTGAACCGCGTACTGCTTCAATCCCGGTGTGCCACCTACAACTCCACAGCAATGATCTGGCTGAGGATAATGAAGGAGATATATTTTGCTATCACAGGATTTTTCTACCTTTTATTTTACCAGGCAAGTCAGTTAAGAACAAATTCTTATTTTCAATGACGGCCTAGGAACAGTTGGTTAACTGCCTTGTTCAGGGGCAGAACGACAGATTTTTACCTTGTCAGCTCGGGGATTCGATCCAGCAACCTTTCGCTTACGGGCCCAACACTCTAACCACTGGGCTACCTGCCGCCCCGAATTGACGGCAAAGAAAAAGTTCCTATATCACCCTGTGCAATGTGATCCAACATGATAATGCAGTTATTACATGGTAGTTAAGAGAAAAGCAATGTACAGGGGAATGGAAATACATGATCTGGCCAGGACATGTCCTCACATAGCAGAGACACTTCTAAGGCTAGTCTGTCCTCTGTCGCAATTAACGCTACGCTGTATCACACTATATAATGGCCTAACACAGCAATTGTTGCTGTCCTTCCTCATTGTGCGATTGAACACTGGTTCCCTGTGGATATAGTCCTGAAGAGGACATAACCCCATGGTCATTAAGGAGGCTTGGAGTGGCTTGTTAGTTTTTGTTGAGACAGATCAAAGGACTTGGTGCTGCCCAGGGACATTTATATATCTCGTTGAGGTAAACAATATTGTTTTGATGTCTTAGTGATATGTGATTGATATTCAAACTGACACATAAAATGGCTATGAGTTAAAGTCTCAGCTTCTGTCGAGTGTTGAGAGAGTATTGGCAGCATATTGGGAGCAGACACATTGAGTTCTATATATAAAGAGGAAGAGTTTTGCCTTACCCTTATTGCCTGTTGTAATAAATCAACATCCTGGACCTGTAGGTCTCTTCTCCCGCTGCGTGTGTTGTAGTGCCTTATGTTTTATACAGTTTGGGAATACTAATTTGCACTCAAGCATTAAAATGTTGAATGCAGCCAGGAGAACAGTTTAAATTCACTAAGTAATGAGTTTGACAACCTTTCTCTTAGCTCAGTTTTAGAAAGGGAGACTGCCACTGTGCATATTGAAAAGCATGATTAAATGCAGAAATACTGGTGGTTGTTGTTACTGCATATATTCATGGAAATTCACTACAAAGCTGTATATACAAATCTGAAAAAGTCACTTTTGGGTGTCTTTCAGTGCTGTTATGGCCCTTAAATCATAGGTTCTAGAACTTTTCCCATTTTGTCTAACTACCTTTCAAAGGTTAAATATTATATTATATATTTTTAACTTTTTCTTCCATAATTACTACTTTCTGCATCAGCACACAGTGAGTCAGTTAGTCAATATTTCCTCTGGCACATTTTCAACAGTAATACTTTTTACCACATTTCCAATGATCAGCAGGTGTTTAATTTCATGGTCTGTGAAATGTAAACAGAGTCCACATCAACGGGTCTGCTCCAGAAGATGACTTCCAGATATACTATCAAAATATTGGAGCCGACGGGCCAGGCTTTAATCAATCTGGGGAGAGACATTTGCTTGGAACTTACAACATTCTACATATAGCCTACGTTGTACAGCAATAGCATATGGTCGGGCCAGATGCTATAGGACAAGTGAAGATATTGGTTGATTGTGGATATGCATGGACATACTACTACTATTCTACTAAGCTAACATATGGAATTGTTTAAGATCGTCATACCAAGGATCATTTAGCTTTTTGATTTTGAATTGTAGGACCCCTTTAGGTATAAAAAAATATATATATACAAAAATATTTGATGAAACATTTAATTTGGCCTTACTGCTATTAGGCCATAAAAACGCATTGAATAGTCATACATGGAAAAACAGACATTTTCAGTATGTCTCAAGGTCTGACAAACAAAGCTGTAGCTCGGCTACGCTTAACTGCAAATGCGGAAGGCCTCCATTGGCGGATGTGTTGGATTGAGACGCAGCCCATGGAAATAAACAGATATCTCGAGGTTTAAGCAGAAAGATTTTGGGATTATGCTAATTCGATTTTCCTCTGGGGCGCACACATCGACTCTATGGGGTTAATTAAAGAAACATGCTATGTCACAGAATGGATGAGAATGACTTGAAAGATAATACATGTTTCTATACCCATAGTAATTTACAAAACTCAGCGCTTCTGTCTGTGTCATGGAAATTAAAGTGAGATTACTAGACGCTACACTGCTGTGGTCCAAAGAACAGTCAGAATGAAGCAACATCATTATACTGATTCTATGGAATACCAAATAGATATAGTGACTACAGTATGTCTGCAACTCAAGACTAACTGTATAAAGTTATCATGAGGCTCTGAGACTGTGGTCGGGTAAAGTAGTGCTTCATTTGCTTTTGGGAAAGACAAGGTTGATGAGGTGATGGGTATTCTCGTATACGCTCTAGGATACTTCAATGGCTTTTCAAGAACATTCCCCCACAGAAGGAGAAAGTGAAGGGGAGGCAGGTTTTAATTTTATTGTGATTACAATATCATCATACAATTCTGATTTAGTCAATGTGGGAGATAATTGTCCCCCACAATGAAATCGGGGAGGGGACTGTGGTTCTGTCTCCGCCGTCCATCTGTTTGTCACACACGCTCAGGGATATGAGTCACACACGCTCAGGGATATGAGTCACACATGCTCAGGGATATGAGTCACACACGCTCAGGTATATGAGTCACACACGCTCAGGGATATGAGTAACACACACTCAGGGATATGAGTCACACACGCTCAGGGATATGAGTCACACACGCTCAGGGATATGAGTAACACACGCTCAGGTATATGAGTAACACACGCTCAGGGATACGAGTCACACACGCTCAGGGATATGAGTAACACACGCTCAGGGATATGAGTCACACACACTCAGGGATATGAGTCACACACGCTCAGGGATATGAGTAACACACACTCAGGGATATGAGTCACACACGCTCAGGGATATGAGTCACACACGCTCAGGGATATGAGTCTAGATAATCCACTCTCAGACACCACTGGCCTGATTTTGACAAAACTTTGATGCGTCTTGCTAGAGAGTTCCCTCATTTACAAAATTACACTGATTGGCCCAAGGGGGGCGCTGCATCATTCGTTGGGGACGATATGCTCACTGTTGACTTCTTAATCTTGGGTAGACATTGATGCACAAGAGTGATGGAGGATTCGGTCACAATGTTCATGGTCGTCTGTAATGAATTCCAAGCTGGAGATGATTATTCCCAGCAAGCAGAATGAAATTGGTGTCGTAATCAAAATTTACTCACTTTGTAAATAGAGCAAACTACTCTTCCAACGATTCCATTCTGAATACGTTAATTCCAATGTCAGTAGGCTAAATAGCCTACTTTTTTTTTTCGCAAAGGGAAAGATAAAAGTGCATATTTATGATCATACTGTATATAATAACGTATCTATCATATACTGTCGTATATCAGATTGTATATAAATTTTACATCATATACCCATCAATCTGTATGTAATAATAAATAAGTGAGAGAGGAGAATAGTAATGATATCGAAGATACGCTTTGTAAAACAGATAAATGGTAGAACAGATATGTATGAAAAGACCCTTGAATGAAAGGTGACATTCTGTACTGTCGCCTGATATGAAATATTTAATCTCAAATCCAATATGCTGGAGTATAAATGTATACTGCTAGTATAATGTTTTTTTATACTGCTATTTATTAGCTTCACTGTCCAAATACATATCGAGGTGAATGTATTTCATCTTTCTGTTGGGGAACAACCTTGTCAGATGATCAAAGACTAATAAATAATTAGATATTATCATAATTAGGAGGAATTATTTTACTGAGACGAATTAGAGGGGTAGCCTCGACCGGGACTTGAACCCATGTCCAACGACCGCCAAGCCAGGTCCAAAACTCTTGACGAGTTCAATAGGTGTTGGCTTAAGGTCGCTACATCCCCCTGTTCCTTCGGGAGAGCGTGTCCCTCGCGTACACAACTCTCCAACGGCCTCACAAGCAGATTCGGGGGGGTAGCCAGTATCGTTAGCTAACAACGACAGCCTCTTCATATCTTGTTTCATGGATGAATACCTCGCTGCAGTATGGGAGCTGGCCCTTGACTAAAAAATGAGGGAAGACTTGCAGGAAAACTCTGGAATGATGAATAGCCATGCTCAGAGGGAGTTCACTGTGCATAAGGTGAAGGAGCTTGGGATTCTGGAGGACAGGAGTAAATTTGTGGATGGCCAGCGCAGTAGGAGAAAATACTGTAGCTCATTGCAACATCTATCTAGCTGCGGCTGGCCAGTTAGACATCTAGAGAGATTTCCCTCCCCTCTGGCTCAGTCCGTTTGTCTTACTGTAGGAAACAGTTCTATTTCAGGCTTGTGGTTGGTGCTAACATGGTCCCCTGGTCCATATGACCGACCATATGACCTTCCTCTTCTCTTGCGGAATTAGATCCAAATCTTGGTAATTCCGTCACACTCTCTTCCTCTCCTCTGGTCCCTGAGCACAGCACTCATCAAAGTTAATGAATGGTGTTGTAAATATTCAAGGGCAGCAAACTGGAAGGAAGTTCAAACGGCCTCAGCCGGGGGTTGTTTGGGGGTCGTGTGAGGCGTGATGGGGTCTCAAGGGTAACTGGAGCACAGCGAACCCCCAAAGAGATGTGTCAGCTAGAATGATAGCTGCTTTTGTGCTGGATAGATAATGCTGGGTAAGTGTCGATCAATTGAACAGGACAGCATGCAATACCTTGTCATATCGACGGCTAAATAAGATGCTTTCTAGAAGTACATCCATAACCATGCTATTTTTTCCCTCTAAGTTATAGGCTTTGTCCTCCAAAATGGGAAAACATCTAACTAATCACTATATAATGTGGGGAAAATTGCTCTGGGTTGTAATGTTGGGCTTTCATAATCATTACAGAGTCTCCAGAGCAGGGACTTAATAGCACTGGAAAATTGCTAAATTGGATTATTATTAATATTCAGCTAGCCAAATTGAAAATGAAAAACCACATTACCTCAGCAAGCCTGTCAGGAACTACAGTCACCTCCAAAAGTATTGAGCAAAAAATACTGTATAAAATAATAATACAAATACTGAGATATATTGTACTAAAAACTAATAGAAAATGATTTGTTATTTTATACAAATTGCTTAGAGAAAGAGACTTAGTTTAACAAGTATTATTTTTAAAGTACAAACATAAAGTACAAAGGCTTTTGATTGTCATTATATGGCATCTTCTATATCAAGCTTGAGGCGGCAGGTAGCCAACCCCCACCAGTATAGTCAATAACTCAACTCTCTCCTCAACCCCCACCAGTATAGTCAATAACTCGACTCTCTCCTCAACCCCCACCAGTCTAGTCAATAACTCAACTCTCTCCTCAACCCCCACCAGTATAGTCAATAACTCAACTCTCTCCTCAACCCCCACCAGTATAGTCAATAACTCAACTCTCTCCTCAACCCCCACCAGTCTAGTCAATAACTCAACTCTCTCCTCAACCCCCACCAGTATAGTCAATAACTCAACTCTCTCCTCAACCCCCACCAGTATAGTCAATAACTCAACTCTCTCCTCAACCCCCACCAGTCTAGTCAATAACTCAACTCTCTCCTCAACCCCCACCAGTCTAGTCAATAACTCAACTCTCTCCCCGACACCCACCAGTCTAGTCAATAACTCAACTCTCTCCTCAACCCCCACCAGTCTAGTCAATAACTCAACTCTCTCCTCAACCCCCACAAGTCTAGTCAATAACTCAACTCTCTCCTCAACCCCCACCAGTCTAGTCAATAACTCAACTCTCTCCTCAACCCCCACCAGTCTAGTCAATAACTCAACTCTCTCCCCGACACCCACCAGTCTAGTCAATAACTCAACTCTCTCCTCAACCCCCACCAGTCTAGTCAATAACTCAACTCTCTCCTCAACCCCCACAAGTCTAGTCAATAACTCAACTCTCTCCTCAACCCCCACCAGTCTAGTCAATAACTCAACTCTCTCCTCAACCCCCACCAGTCTAGTCAATAACTCAACTCTCTCCTCAACCCCCACCAGTCTAGTCAATAACTCGACTCTCTCCCCGACACCCACCAGTCTAGTCAATAACTCAACTCTCTCCTCAACCCCCACCAGTCTAGTCAATAACTCAACTCTCTCCCCGACACCCACCAGTCTAGTCAATAACTCAACTCTCTCCTCAACCCCCACCAGTCTAGTCAATAACTCAACTCTCTCCTCAACCCCCACAAGTCTAGTCAATAACTCAACTGTCTCCTCAACCCCCACCAGTATAGTCAATAACTCAACTCTCTCCTCAACCCCCACCAGTATATTCAATAACTCGACTCTCTCCCCGACACCCACCAGTCTAGTCAATAACTCAACTCTCTCCCCGACACCCACCAGTCTAGTCAATAACTCAACTCTCTCCTCAACCCCCACCAGTATAGTCAATAACTCAACTCTCTCCCCGACACCCACAAGTCTAGTCAATAACTCAACTCTCTCCCCGACACCCACCAGTCTAGTCAATAACTCAACTCTCTCCCCGACACCCACCAGTCTAGTCAATAACTCAACTCTCTCCTCAAACCCGTTTTGTGCTTTACACCTCCAGCAGAATAATACTATTTCGGAGTGCATGATATTCAGCTTCACTGGCATATAGGATGTTCTATGGATGATCTTTAACAGTAATTTATGTCTGAGATTACATGAACATGACTAGGCATTCAAACAAACAGTATCTGTGTCCATTCACCATCATCAATAACTTCTACCAGGTGTTCCTCACATTTTTGTTTTACATGTTGCGTCATCGGGAAAAGCCTCTATCAACCCTTGTTTTTTTTTGCATCTGGCTTGTCCAGTGTTTGCTGCAGACTGGTCTTCCCTGGCTGCCTGACCCTGCTTAGGCCCCTGTCAACATCTGATCCTGCAAAGATGAGGCATGACAAAGAATTACCTTGGTGCACATTTATACATTATATAATCCAAGAATAGAATCAGTGATTCAATAATTGAAATTTGTATCGTCCAAGGATATTGTTAATATACTGCAAAATTCACCTGAGCTCCATCACAAACTGGTCTTCCCTGGCTGCCTGACCCTGCTGGGATTCCTGTCACCATCTGATCCTGCTATGACATGATGAGCATAGTGTTTTAGCCTGTATGGCTATTTAGTAGCTGCAGTGTTAATGTGAAAAATAGAAATGTACAGTGGGGAGAACAAGTATTTGATACACTAGCGATTTTTCAGGTTTTCCTACTTACAAAGCATGTAGAGGTCTGTAATTTTTATCATAGGTGCACTTCAACTGTGAGAGACGGAATCTAAAACAAAAATTCAGAAAATCACATTGTATGATTTTTAAATAATTAAATTGCATTTTATTGCATGACATAAGTATTTGATCACCTACCAACCAGTAAGAATTCCGGCTCTCACAGACCTGTTAGTTTTTCTTTAAGAAGCCCTCCTGTTCTCCACTCATTACCTGTATTAACTGCAACTGTTTGAACTCGTTAACTGTATAAAAGACACCTGTCCACACACTCAATCAAACAGACTCCAACCTCTCCACAATGGCCAAGACCAGAGAGCTGTGTAAGGACATCAGGGATAAAATTGTAGACCTGCACAAGGCTGGGATGGGCTACAGGACAATAGGCAAGAAGCTTGGTGAGAAGGCAACAACTGTTGGCGCAATTATTAGAAAATGGAAGAAGTTCAAGATGACGGTCAATCTCCCTCGGTCTGGGGCACCATGCAAGATCTCACCTCGTGGGGCATCAATGATCATGAGGAAGGTGAGGGATCAGCCCAGAACTACACGGCAGGACCTGGTCAATGACCTGAAGAGAGCTGGGACCACATTCTCAAAGAAAACCATTAGTAACACACTACGCCGTCATGGATTAAAATCCTGCAGCGCACGCAAGGTCCCCCTGCTCAAGCCAGTGCTTGTCCAGGCCCGTCTGAAGTTTGCCAATGACCATCTGGATGATCCAGAGGAGGAATGGGAGAAGGTCATGTGGTCTGATGAGACAAAAATAGAGCTTTTTGGTCTAAACTCCACTCGCCGTGTTTGGAGGAAGAAGAAGGATGAGTACAACCCCAAGAACACCATCCCAACCGTGAAGCATGGAGGTGGAAACATAATTCTTTGGGGATGCTTTTCTGCAAAGGGGACAGGACGACTGCACCGTATTGAGGGGAGGATGGATGGGGCCATGTATCGCGAGATCTTGGCCAACAACCTCCTTCCCTCAGTAAGAGCATTGAAGATGGGTCGTGGCTGGGTCTTCCAGCATAACAACGACCCGAAACACACAGCCAGGGCAACTAAGGAGTGGCTCCGCAAGAAGCATCTCAAGGTCCTGGAGTGGCCTAGCCAGTCTCCAGACCTGAAACCAATAGAAAATCTTTGGAGGGAGCTGAAAGTCTGTATTGCCCAGCGACAGCCCCGAAACTTGAAGGATCTGGAGAAGGTCTGTATGGAGGAGTGGGCCAAAATCCCTGCTGCAGTGTGTGCAAACCTGGTCAAGAACTACAGGAAATATATGATCTCTGTAATTGCAAACAAAGGTTTCTGTACCAAATATTAAGTTCTGCTTTTCTGATGTATCAAATACTTATGTCATGCAATAAAATGCAAATTAATTACTTAAAAATCATACAATGTGATTTTCTGGATTTTTGTTTTAGATTCCGTCACTCACAGTTGAAGAGTACCTATGATAAAAATTACAGACTTCTACATGCTTTGTAAGTAGGAAAACCTGCAAAATCGGCAGTGTATCAAATACTTGTTCTCCCCACTGTATCATTTGCTAGCTAGATAACGTTAGCCAACTTTTGGCCAGCTCTCTCTCTGATGGTACATCAACTGGCGAAAGCTAGCCAAGTTAGTTGACTTCTGTTGAAACTGGACAAAACAAAGGCTACAAAACATTTCCATACGAACAACAGCTGTTAGATAGCGATATGAGGTTGCTATTATATCTCAATCAATCAATCAAATGTATTTATAAAGCCCTTTTTACATCAGCCAATGTCACAATGTGCTATACAAGCAATGCAGATGTAGAAGCACGGTGGCTAGGAAAAACTCCCTAGAAAGGCAATAAGCTAGGAAGAAACCTAGAGAGGAACCAGGCTCTGAGGGGTGGCCAGTCCCATTCTGGCTGTGCCGGGTGGAGATTATAACAATACATGGTCATTAAGGCCAGAACTTTCTCCAAGATGTTCAAACGTTCATTGATGACCAGCAGGGTCAAATAATAATCACAGTGGTTGTAGAGGTTGCAACAGGTAAGTATATCAGGAGTAAATGTCACTTAGCTTTTCATAGCCAGGCATTTAGATTTAAATAGCAGGTGTGGTAGAGAGAGAGAGAGTTGAAAACAGCAGGTCTGGGACAAGGTGGCACGTCCGGTGAACAGGTCAGGGTTCCATATCCGCAGGCAGAAGAGTTGAAACTGGTGCAGCAGCACGACCAGGTGGACTGGGGACAGTCAGGAGTCATCAGGCCATGTAGTCCTGAGGCATGGTCATAGGGCTCAGGTCCTCCGGGAGGGGAAGGAGAGTGGAGAGAGAGAGAATTAGAGAATATCTGACAAATAGCTAGCTGGAGGTTAGAGCTGAACTGGCTGTGGTACAGTATCACCTAGCTAGCTAATGAATTCACCCAAGTCAAGAGGGAATTAAACATTAGCTAGCATTACATGTTCTGTTGAGGACACCCAAGCCAGAATGGCCACAACAAAACCCAAGGAGCCTGGGTCTCTGGAAGTTGCTTTAGCACTGCTTGGGATATTTAGCCTATATTGGCTGTTGGTTGAGCCTCAACGCCCGTTCTAGCTTGGTATGTCAGGGTGGGACATTGAAAATGTGAATTGGGCCAAGTTGGAGGTAAGAGTGTATTTAGGTTAAAGTTTATTGAGATACATGAACACCACACCAAAAGTTTGACTTTATGGCTGTTTTAAAACAAATTTCCTACATAGTAATGATTTATGTTCACTACTTGGTCAATTGATTTGATAGCATATTTAATTCTATGAATCACCTCTGTTGTCTTTATTCAAGCTAATCAAATTTATTTATGATACAGCGTGTACTGTAAGCTAAACAATACAATACAATCAGGCCTGGCTCGCAGTCGGTGTTCCAATTCATCCTAAAGGTGTTTGATGGGGTTGACGTCAGGGCTCTGTTCCGGCCAGTCAAGTTCCTCCACACCGATCTCAAAAACCATTTCTGTATGGACCTCGCAAGGGGGCATTGTCATGCTGAAACAGGAAAGGGCCTTCCCTAAACTGTTGCCACAAAGTTGGAAGCACAGCATTGTCTAGAATGTCATGATATGCTGTAGCGTTAAGATTTCCCTTCACTGGAACTAAGGGGCCTAGCCCGAACTATGAAAAACAGCCCCAGACCATTATTCCTCCTCCACCAAACTTTACAGTTGACACTTGGCATTGGGGCTTGTAGCGTTCTCCTGGCATCCGCCAAACCCAGATTCGTCCGTCGGACTGCCAGATGGTGAAGCGTGATTCATCACTCCAGAGAACGCATTTCCACTGCTCCAAAGTCCAATGGCGGCAAGCTTTACACCACTCCAGCCGACGCTTGTCTTTGCACATGGTGATCTTAGGCTTGTGTGTGGATGCTCGGTCATGGAAACCCATTTCATGAAGCTCCCAAAGAACAATGCTGAAGTTGCTTCCAGAGGCAGTTCGGAACTCAATAGTGAGTGTTCCAACCGAGGACAGGCGATTTTTAGGCGCTTCACACTTCAGCACTCTTCAGTCCCGTTCTGGGAGCTTGTGTGGCCTACCACTTCGTGGCTGAGCCGTTGTTTCTCCTAGACGTTTCCACTTCATAATAACAGCACTTACAGTTGACTGGGGCAGCTCTAGTAGGGCAGAAATTCATTTTTACATTAGGCTATAGCTTACAGATAGCTATACCATGTTGGGCTATAGGCCTACTGCAAAGTATTGTTGTTTGTTCCTGAACTGGCTGACTGACAGAGCTATCCTTCAGCTATCCTTCAGCTATCCTTCAGCTATTCTTCAGCTATCCTTCAGCTATCCTTCAGCACCACGAACGGCGCTCCAATCGCTTAAAGTTAGCCGTTGCCTACGTCTAATAGCCCTACTCATCTCTCATTATTATTATTATTATTATTATTATTACAAATAGAAGATTATCACTTCTCACAGTGGTGCTTGTTTAGTAAAGTTACATCAATGCTGAATCAATGTCTCACAAGATCACATAATGATTCATTAGGCAATTTAGATAACAGAACCAAACATAATACCGTAGCATAGCAGGCATAGCGAATTACACCATGACATTTGAGAGGCTCTCTATTGGGCCTAATAATAAAGACAGTTAAAATGAATGACCTTTTAATGTGGCATGAACAGAACCAGTCATGATATTTTAATCCGATTGTCAAACAAATCACTTTAAAAAAGTAGTTTTCCTGTGCATGTTCGTCCACTCCAAAGTAATTCAACCATTCAAACTTCATGTAGGCCTATACTCCCGCCATTTGATAAATGGAAATAGACATATGTTACAAAACACCCCAAAAAGTATGCCTAATGACAGTCAGTGATTGCCATTGATTAGGTCTACATTAATGGATGCTTCTTGATGACAAATTAACTTTTTTTGAAGCCTGAAAAGTCGGGACACCTGAAATGGGGCTGAAATTGTCCCGGGGAAAAATGAGAGGGTCACCCTAACACACATGGTCAATTTACTAGACTAGGCTACAATGTGAATTACCATGATCTTCAAATAGGCCTGCTGGTAGCCAGTAGTGGTAAAAAGATAGGTGGTTAAACTCTGATTGCTGGTTGCGGTGAAAAAAGTTACGCTCCCTATACTTTCAATGCATTTTTTCAGAAAAAGTTGGGTATACAGCGTTTACTTGTGTTTACCAACCACTAGGCCTATAACACTGCCGGTAGCCTACCCTCTTAGCCGAGGCAATTTGACACACATGAACACACGCAGAACAGGCATTGGTATCTAGGTGTAGGCTAGTTGTCTAGTGATATTGTCAACCATCATCAGCTGATCTAGGAAAGAAAACAAATATTTTGCTTGAAAATAATATAGTTAAATAAATTATCTACTACTTCTGGCCACAGAAACGCAAGTTTGATAAATCAACGAATAGATTGAATGTATTGGAATAAAAGCTATTTTTATCAAGGACACATGGCAAACAAATGGTGAAAACGAGGAAGTACAAAGGTCATAGCGAAATCGTTGCGTAAAGGAGCTCAGCTGAGGCCGAAATTCATCACTACTGAGTAGACAACGGTTTAAACCATGAAAGGGAGGTGGGGGGGGTTTGTTTCATTTGGAAGCTTTTATTTTCATATTTAACACTGTAAAACATATGTACTACTACATTTTAAACAAATAGCAGAATGGTAAAATTAGCATTATTTAGAGACCCCCCCCAAAGTTAGACTTTTGTTGCATTTAGGGGAGCTAACTTCTCATTCAAGGGGAGCTGAGAAAAAATAACAAGAAAAGCTAATAGTTTGTTAACACTATCTGCTCTAACTTTCCCCAATAAAACGTTAATAATAATGATGGCCTATTTTTAAATTAGGTAGCCCATGCCTAACTTGGTGTTTTGAAGGAATACAAATCTAACATTTTCTTTAGACTCTATATGTGTGGGCATAGGCAGATGTTGCAATGCTCTCCCTCACCTAAAAAAATTGCACTACACCACTGCACGCAAACCAGATGTAGTTTTGTCAACTGAAAGCAATAAAAGCTGAAATAAATAATTCTCTCTACTATTATTCTGACATTTCACATTCTTAAAATAAAGTATTGATCCTAACTGACCTAAGACAGGGAATTTTTACTAGGATTAAATGTCAGGAATTGTGAAAAACTGAGTTTAAATGTAAGGTGTATGTAAACTTCCGACTTCAACTGTAAGTATTCACACCCCTGAGTCAATACATATTAGAATCACCTTTGGCATCGATTACAGCTGTGAGTCTTTCTGGGTATAGCATTTGCACATTATTATAAAAACAAATCTTCAAGCTCTGTGAAGTTAGTTGTTTATCATTGCTAGACAGCCATTTTCAAGTCTTGCCTTAGATTTTCATGCCGATTTAAGTCAAAACTGTAACTAGGCCAGTATATATTTGGCCTTGTGTTTTAGGTTATTGACCTGCTGAAAGGTCAATTTGTTTATTAAAGTGGTAGTAGTTTATCTTTATCGTTTGAAAACGCCCAAAGAGCATTTAACATCATACAACAGAATCTGTATGATTTGAAGCTGGTTCTGAATTCGGGTAAAACAAAATGCATGGTATTTTCAAATGCCAGGCATTTTACTAATCATGTCATTGCTACATTGGATGGACATACTATAGAGCAAGTCAAAGTGTACAGATACTTGGTAGTGTGGGTGGATGACAAGCTGAGCTTCACTGTTCATGTGGAGAACTTAATAAGGAAGCTCAAGCTGAGAATAGGTTTTTATTACCGGCATAAGGCTTGTTTTTCTCTGGAAGCCAGGAAGGAGCTGGTACAATGTACATCACTGACTGTTTTAGATTTTAGTGATGTTATTTGCAGACCTCAACCACTACCCTGAGAGCACTTGCAGTATACAGTATATAATACTGCCCTCAGGTTCATTACCAATCAAAAACGTCTAAGACATCATTGTGATCTCTACAGCGTTGTTGGCTGGTTGTCGTTGACCTTGCGTTAGCTTAAACACTGGTATACACTGATTTATAA
Organism: Thymallus thymallus; assembly: GCA_023634145.1. Taxonomy (NCBI): domain Eukaryota; kingdom Metazoa; phylum Chordata; class Actinopteri; order Salmoniformes; family Salmonidae; genus Thymallus; species Thymallus thymallus. Next base: position 30,195,621 of record CM042406.1, read on the forward strand.
GGCCATACTGGGTAAAATGCCACTTTATTTCTGTTCTTTTTAATCAGGTCAGTATATACAGCGGGTGAAATAAGTATTGAACACGTCACCATTTTTCTCAGTAAATATATTTCCAAAGGTGCTATTGACATGAAAGTTTCATATGTTGGTAACAACCCAAGTAATCCATACATACAAAGAAACCAAAACAAATAAGTTCAGAAATTAAGTTATGTGTAATAATGTGAAATGACACAGGGAAAAAGTATTGAACACATGAAGAAAGGGAGGTGCAAAAAGGCATGGAAAGCCAAGACAACAGCTGAAAACTATCAGTAATTAAAAAGCAATCCAGCCCCCTGTCAGTGCAAATTAATATCAGCTGGTTCAGTCCCAACTGATGGCCTACAAAAAGGTCTCATTGCCAAGGTATCACACAAGACACATATCAAAGCAAAGAGCTGTCTCAAGACCTTCGCAACCTAATTGTTGCAAAACATAATGATGGCATTGGTTATAGGCGCATTTCTAAGCTTCTGAATGTTCCAGTGAGCACTGTTGGTGCCATAATACGGAAGTGGAGAGACAATTATTTCACCATAAATTTGCCTCGAGCAGGTGCTCCTCTCTCAGCCGAGGCAGATTTCTGACAGAGGAGTGAAAAGAATAATCAGAAGAGTTGTCCAAGAGCCAAGGACCACTTGTGGAGAGCTTCAAAAAGACCTGCAATTAGCAGGTACTGTTGTCTCAAAGAAAACAGTAAGTAATGCACTCCACCCCCATGGCCTGTATGCACGCTCACCACGCAAGACTCCATTGCTGAAAAAAAAGCATGTTGAAGCTTGTTTAAAGTTTGCTGCACAACATTTGGAAAAGCCAGTGAAATACTGGGAGAATATAGTGTGGTCAGATGAGAGTAAAATTGAACTGTTTGGATGTCATAATACACACCATGTTTGGAGGAGAAATGGCACTGCACATCACCCTAAAAACACCATACCAACAGTGAAGTTTGGAGGTGGGAATATCATGGTGTGGGGCTGCTTTTCAGCAAATGGTACTGGCAAACTTCACATAATTGAAGGAAGGATGAATGGGCAAATTTACCGAGACATTCTTGACAAAAATCTGCTGCCCTCTACCAGGATGATGAAGATGAAACGAGGGTGGACATTTCAGCAAGACAATGATCCCAAACACACAGCCAAGGAAACTCTCAATTGGTTTCAAAGAAAGAAAATAAAGCTGCTAGAATGGCCCAGCCAATCACCTGACTTAAATCCCATTGAAAATCTATGGAAAGAACTGAAGATCAAGATTCATGGAAGAGGCCCACAGAACCTTCAAGATTTGAAGACTGTTTGTGTGGAAGAATGGGCCAAAATCACACCAGAGCAATACATGTGACTAGTTTCTCCATACAGGAGGCGTCTTGAAGCTGTCATTACCAACAAAGGCTTTGTACAAAGTATTAAATAAATATCAGTAAGTGTGTTCAATACTTTTTCCCTGTGTCATTTCACATTATTACACATAACTTAATTTCTGAAGTTATTTGTTTTGGTTTCTTTGTATGTATGGATTACTTGGGTTGTTACCAACATCTGGTGAACATTTCATGTCAATAGCACCTTTGGAAATATATTTACTGAGAAAAAGTATGACGTGTTCAATACTTATTTCACCCGCTGTAAATATCAGTTACGGTCCCATTCACACTTGCATTTAACAGTACCAAGAATTAGAACAGGTCATGGTAAAAACTGTTTTAGTTACTCAGCTCCATAGTTCTGGAATTCTCTCGTGAAAATTTGATGATCTAGTTACATTGGTGGAGTTTAAACACTTGGTCGATGTAAATATCATAGAAGAGTGTAATTGTCCTTAGGAAAAATGTTTTTTAGTTATGATATTTGTGTTTCTTTACATAATATGTAATTGTTGTACTGTATGTGTGTATAGTTTTGTTCAATGTTGTGCTAGTGTATGTAAGTTGTTTTGTCTGAAACTTTGTTCCCCCTGCTGCTGTTGGACCAGGTCTGTCTTGAAAAATAGATTTTATCTCAATGAGAAAAACCTGTATAAATAAAGGTTTAATTAAACAAATTAAAATACAAATGATGGAATCCAATCAGAGTTAATGGCTGCAGACACTTCTGAGAATACTGACCAATTTCTGAGGCATTCCTTGTATAAGAGATATATGGCACATATGGCACATCCATAACAGCTTTTGACAGGAGTTTGGAGATGCCTAACCAACAGAGGAGTGGATTTCCTGTTTTCAGAATTGAAGTGCCTTCATCACCTTGTCCAGGTCTACTTTTCCATATTTCATTATCTAGAGGATACAGGTGTAGGATCTTCATTTTGATCAATCTTTTGTTGCTGAGAATCGGACTGCACTGCAAGAAATGCACATAAGCTTTGTGAGTTACATAAATTCTATGAAAATCCACACTAACACACTCGTATTAACAGCAAATAGCCTAATCACTGATCAAGCAACATGATGGACTAAACCAGGGCTCTCCAACCCGGTTCCTGGAGATCTACCCTCCTCTAGGTTTTCAATCCAACCCCAGTTGTAACTAAGCTGATTCAGTTTATCAACCAGCTAATTATTAGAATCAGGTGTTTTAGATTAGGTTTGGAGCGAAAACCTACAGGATGGTAGCTCTCCAGGAACAGGGTTGGAGAGCCCTGGACTAAACGTTCAAATCCTGTTGCTGCAGGATTATTTTGATGCGAGAATATAGGTCAATATGTATGCTATTCTACACGTGTTGTCATGAAGTTACGAGAAAATGTTTTAATGCTAATTTCTGGCTATTTTACACATTTTGCCATGAGGATGAAAGAGAATTTTGCCATTTTTAACTCTTCAATTCTACACATTTTGCTATCAACCTCCAGGCACCATAGCCCATTACCCCCCAAAAATACATTTTCGTCGGGGGCCCCCTGGATATTGGGTGCCCCGGGGCAAGTGTCCTGCATGCCCGTTTGGTAACATGGCCCTGGATGGGGATAGAGTTTCTATTCTAACGGGCACTGGATGGGGATCAATATTTCTTTCTATCAACGGATCATTCAGAAACTTTATCACATTTTCCTCCTTGATGTACTGCTACTCTGGGGAAAATAGAGATGTGAAGCTTTACTGTCAAAACTCTGGCAATACTGCCACTTCATTACAGGGCCAAGTTAGTAATGAGGTCCGAGAGACATTTTTTATAAAATACCCGAAGAGAGAAAATGCCAAAAGTTATCAAAGGAATATGAACAAACCAACACAAAAGTCCTTTTTCCAGTGCCAACAGTCACACAGCAAAGTTGTAATTTGAAGCGATGTCACTGTCACAGTGAGGACAGATAAACCCAGTCTAGTCGTATTATAATGATTACTGAACACCCCCAGGGCTGCATTAGACGGTCTACCTTCACTCAGTCAGGAATTGGAGGAAAATCCCCATTTGACCCCATAGCCCCATCAGCATTTGGCCCCTCTATCCCACACTGGAGCCCTTAAAGCCCTCGATCACAACACATTGGCAGAGAATCTTGGAAGTCACCTGCTGCCTTCCGGACTTAATTTATTATAATCATATCCAGGCCGATGGGACAGCAGGAACCATAGTAGCCATATCCAGAAGCCCCCCTGGTTCTTCTGGCTGCGAGCGGCAGGCAAACACAGGCAGGGAGACAATTTGTAATTATATTTTTCCAAATAAGATTTTTCCCTCTGCAGGCATTTCATTGTGCTGTTTTTCAAGTTCTATGGCACATTGCATTGCATTGGTGATACATACAGATGTAGGATCTTAATTTTATCACTCTTTTGTTGCTGAGAATTCTCCTGCACACGAGCAAATGCAAACTTGTAGTATATTTTAGGTTTAAAAAGGTTTCTAAAGTTTGAAATGTCCATTTAGACTTGATTTGCCCTAATGAAAAATGTATCAACAAAACATCCCTACAAAACATTGAATTAATTATAATCCACATATGAGTTATAATTTCCTGCTGTATGAGGATTTTCCTTCATTTGCAGAAAGGGATTTGGCAGGAAGCAGGAAGTGAGACAAATAGCGCTATCAGTTAATATAGCGGTGCCTGGTGTTGCCTCTCAGGCAGCCTTGATACCTGTCAGATGGAGAGGAGTTAGTGAGAGTCCAAACAGTGGGTGTTGGATCCCTCTGTGTTTCCTTTGTCTGTCTTGGTTTATTTCACAAAAATGTAATCGCTGACAAGGTCCAGGTGGAGAGATTTGGTTTACAATTGGGTGGAACAGGATGCGGTGGTCCAATTCTGCTGGCTGCTGTGTCTCTCTTTGCAGTGATGCATTCTGGGTACCCAACATTCACCTAACCCCCAGACAGAGCCCTCTGCTCTGCTTGGTTATTACTCGCTTTTCTCTGACACTAAGGTCAGCCAAGAGTCGTGGCACAATTTTAAAATGCCCATGTTACAGAGGGAGTATAATAGTGTGTCACAGAATTTTTGCTGACTTTACGATATCATAAAAAAAACCGAGATTGGTAGTTATTGGTGATTTATTCTAGTGAACATGTGCTGTAAAAGGGCAAGAGGTTCTTGCCAACCTTGTCCTTGCCATAAATGGGAGCCTCGCTCATAAATTCTTTCAATGAAGCCCATTTTACAAGCCCTCTTGGGCTCAATTTAAAAGTACAGTTTAAAAGTTATGTCATGAATGTTCGGGTAACTACAATACAGAGCAAAATAAATCTTTCGAAGTCTTTATGAACCACTGAGAAAAATACAAAGCATTTCAATTTTGACAGCGCACAAAAAGTAAACACATTGTCACTCTGTCTCAACACAAATTCCCCTACTAGGGTTGCGATTCAAAGAAAATTATTTTTATGATGGAATGGCTTTGCGTCAATGTCCAATGAAAATGTCTGCAAGATTTCAATAATTAATTGCCCTGGGATGCGATTTATAGCAACATGGATGTTCTGTATGTTGGCCATAATGTTGTTGACGCCTCAGATACCATGTAATCGACCTGGGAAAAATGCACTGTTGAAAAAGCACAATGTGATATCATTAGATTTGAGTCGCGATGATGTAGGTCAGATAGGCCATCTCTAACCGTCTGAAGGTGTGTTATTACATGACAGGGGAATCCAAGGCTTCAGTTGTTCGTGATGCTGGAGCCCCATTGGTACTCAGCTCCAGAGTTGCCATTGCCAAGTCGTTACCTTGTGACAGGCCTGACAGGCTCATTATTTGAGGCCGGTGTCGATGCCTCTCAGTAATAAGGTCTTCTGGAGTCAATCACTGGAATAATAATCTCCCCCTAATCAATACACTGAGACTTGGTATGCCATCAATCACTGCTACCTCACATATACCCCTATTTGCCCGCCATCAGCCTTGCAGCACACAGGCACACCACACTAAAAACAGGCAGTGGAGGAAAATGTACTCAATTGTCATACTTAAAAGTAAAAGTAAAGATACCCTAATGGAAAATGACTGAAGTAAAAGTGAAAGTCACCCAGTAAAATACTACTTACAGTGCATTCGGAAAGTATTCAGACTCCTTGACTTTTTCTTACGTTACAGCCTTAATAAAAAATGTATACAAATGTTTTCACCCCATACTGACAAAACCAAAAATTATTTTTAGAAATGTTTGCAAATGTGTTAAAAATAAAAACAGAAATACTTTATTTACGTAAGTATTCACACCCTTTGCTATGACACTTGAAATCGAGCTCAGGTGCATCCTGTTTCCATTGATGTCCTTGATTGGCCTAGTGAGAGCCTGGACTTGAACCCGATCGAACATCTCTGGAGAGACCTGAAAATAGCTGTGCAGCGACAAGCCCCATCCAACCTGACAAACCTTGAGAGGATCTGCAGAGAAGAATGGGAGAAACTCCTCAAATACATACCCAAGAAGACTCAAGGCTATAATCGCTGTCAAAGGTGCTTCAACAAAGTACTGAGTAAAGGGTCTGAATATTTATGTAAATGTAATATTATTATTAAGACCTGTTTTTGCTTTTTCATTATGGGATATTGTGTGTAGATTGATGAGGAAAAACAACTATTTAATACATTTTAGAATAAGGCTGTAACGTAACAAAATTTGGAAAAAATCAGGGAGTCTAAATGCTTTCCAAATGCACTGTAAAGGTCTTAGAGTATCTGGTATTAACTGCACTTAAGTACAGTGGTGGAAAAAGTACTCAATTGTCATACTTGAGTAAAAGTACAAAGTAAATACTATACATCAAATTAGTTCAGCACACCAGACTGTAATAATAGTAGTAGTAATAATAATACATTTGATTTTAAGCGCTATTCACGACACCCAAAGGCCCTTTGCATAATAAAATCAGCAGGATAAAAAGCAATACAATCTCATATTAAATAAATAAGTATATAAAAGTACACTAAACATGATGACAGACTGACCATATAGAACACTAAACATGATGACAGACTAACCATATATAACACTAAACATGATGACAGACTGACCATATAGAACACTAAACATATAGACAGACTGACCATATAGAACACTAAATATGATGACAGACTGACCATATAGAACACTAAACATGATGACAGACTAACCATATAGAACACTAAACATGATGACAGACTGACCATATAGAACACTAAACATAAAGACAGACTGACCATATAGAACACTAAACATATTGACAGACTAACCATATAGAACACTAAACATGATGACAGACTGACCATATAGAACACTAAACATGATGACAGACTGACCATATAGAACACTAAACAAAAAGACAGACTGACCATATAGAACACTAAACATGATGACAGACTGACCATATAGAACACTAAACATGAAGACAGACTGACCATATAGAACACTAAACATGATGACAGACTGACCATATAGAACACTAAACATGATGACAGACTGACCATATAGAACACTAAACATGATGACAGACTAACCATATAGAACACTAAACATGATGACAGACTAACCATATAGAACACTAAACATGAAGACAGACTGACCGTGGAGAACACTAAACATGATGACAGACTGACCATATAGAACACTAAACATGATGACAGACTGACCATATAGAACACTAAACATGATGACAGACTGACCATATAGAACACTAAACATGATGACAGACTGACCATGGAGAACACTAAACATGATGACAGACTGACCATGGAGAACACTAAACATAAAGACAGACTGACCATATAGAACACTAAACATGATGACAGACTGACCGTGGAGAACACTAAACATGATGACAGACTAACCATATAGAACACTAAACATGATGACAGACTGACCATATAGAACACTAAACATAAAGACAGACTGACCATATAGAACACTAAACATGATGACAGACTGACCATATATAACACTAAACATGATGACAGACTGACCATATAGAACACTAAACATGATGACAGACTGACCATATAGAACACTAAACATGATGACAGACTGACCGTGGAGAACACTAAACATGATGACAGACTAACCATATAGAACACTAAACATGATGACAGACTAACCATATAGAACACTAAACATGATGACAGACTGACCATATAGAACACTAAACATGATGACAGACTGACCATGGAGAACACTAAACATGATGACAGACTGACCATATAGAACACTAAACATGATGACAGACTAACCATATAGAACACTAAACATGATGACAGACTAACCATATAGAACACTAAACATGAAGACAGACTGACCGTGGAGAACACTAAACATGATGACAGACTGACCATATAGAACACTAAACATGATGACAGACTGACCATATATAACACTAAACATAAAGACAGACTGACCATATAGAACACTAAACATGATGACAGACTGACCGTGGAGAACACTAAACATGATGACAGACTGACCATATAGAACACTAAACATGATGACAGACTGACCATGGAGAACACTAAACATGATGACAGACTGACCATATAGAACACTAAACATGATGACAGACTAACCATATAGAACACTAAACATGATGACAGACTAACCATATAGAACACTAAACATGAAGACAGACTGACCGTGGAGAACACTAAACATGATGACAGACTGACCATATAGAACACTAAACATGATGACAGACTGACCTGTTTGAAAAAGCTGGCCTTTGCTTTTCTAACTGACTGTGTGTACTTGTTCCTAACTTCCCGGAAAAGCTGCATATCGCGGGGGCTGTTCGATGCTAATGCAGTGCGCCACAGGATGTTTTTGTGTTGGACTAAACATGATGACAGACTGACCATATAGAACACTAAACATGATGACAGACTGACCATATAGAACACTAAACATGATGACAGACTGACCATATAGAACCATATGCTTGCCTATTGTCCTGTAGCCCATCCCAGCCTTGTGCAGGTCTACAATTTTATCCCTGATGTCCTTACACAGCTCTCTGGTCTTGGCCATTGTGGAGAGGTTGGAGTCTGTTTGATTGAGTGTGTGGACAGGTGTCTTTTATACAGGTAACGAGTTCAAACAGGTGCAGTTAATACAGGTAATGAGAACAGGAGGGCTTCTTAAAGAAAAACTAACAGGTCTGTGAGAGCCGGAATTCTTACTGGTTGGTAGGTGATCAAATACTTATGTCATGCAATAAAATGCAAATTAATTATTTCAAAATCATACAATGTGATTTTCTGGATTTGTGTTTTAGATTCCGTCTCTCACAGTTGAAGTGTACCTATGATAAAAATTACAGACCTCTACATGCTTTGTAAGTAGGAAAACCTGCAAAATCGGCAGTGTATCAAATACTTGTTCTCCCCACTGTAACACTAAACATGATGACAGACTGACCATATAGAACACTAAACATAAAGACAGACTGACCATATAGAACACTAAACATGATGACAGACTGACCATGGAGAACACTAAACATGATGACAGACTGACCATGGAGAACACTAAACATGATGACAGACTGACCATATAGAACACTAAACATAAAGACAGACTGACCATGGAGAACACTAAACATGATGACAGACTGACCATATAGAACACTATTTTATTTTTATTATTTTTTTTATTTTTTTATTTCACCTTTATTTAACCAGGTAGGTCAGTTGAGAACAAGTTCTCATTTGCAACTGTGACCTGGCCAAGACAAAGCAAAGCAGTGCGACAAAAAACAACACAGAGTTACACATTAAACAAACAGTCAAAAACACAATAGAAAATCTATATACAGAGTGCAAAATGTAGTGCAAAAATGCAGTAAGGTTAGGAGGTAGGACAATAAATAGACTATAGTGGTGAAATATTACAGAATTATCATCATTAACACAGGAATGAAAAGATGTGCAAATTATGATGTGCAAATAGAGATACTGGAGTGCAAGATTAGTGAAAATAAACAAAAATAAATATGGGGATGAGGTAGTAGTGTGGGCTATTTACAGGAGGGCTATATACAGGTGCAGTGATCGATAAGCAGCTTTGACAACTGATGCTTAAAGTTATTGAGGGAGATAGGAACCTCTAGCTTCAATGATTTTTGCAATTCGTTCCAGTCATTGGCAGCAGCGAACTGGAAGGAATGGCGGCCAAAGGAGGTGTTGGCTTTGGGGGTGACCAGTGAGATATACCTACTGGAGCGCATGCTACGGGTGGGTGTTGCTATAGTGACCAGTGAGCTGAGATAGGGCGGGGATTTACCTAACAAAGACTTGTAGATGACCTGGAGCCAGTGGGTTTGGCGACGAATATATAAAGAAGGCCAGCCAACGAGAGCATACAGGTCGCAGTGGTGGGTAGTGTATGGGGCTTTGGTGACAAAACGGATGGCACTGTGATAGACTACATCCAATTTGCTAAGTAGAGTGTTGGAGGCTAGTTTGTAAATGACATCGCCGAAATCAAGGATCGGTAGGATAGTCAGTTTTACAAGGGCATGTTTGGCAGCATGAGTGAAGGAGGCTTTGTTGCGAAATAGGAAGCCAATTCTGGATTTAATTTTGGATTGGAGATGGTTGATGTGAGTCTGGAAGTTGAGTTTATAGTCTAACCAGATGCCTAGGTATTTGTAGGTGTCCACATATTCTAATTCGGATCCGTCGAGAGTAGTGATGATAGTCCGGTGGGCGGGTGCTGGCAGCGTACGATAGAAAAGCATGCACTTAGTTTTACTAGCGTTTAAGAGCAGTTGGAGGCCACGGAAGGAGTGTTGTATGGCATTGAAGCTTGATTGAAGGTTAGTAAACACAGTATCCAAAGAGGGGCCGGATGTATACAGAATGGTGTCATCTGCATAGAGATGGATCAGAGAGTCACCAGCAGCGAGAGCGACATCGTTGATGTATATAGAGAAAAGGGTTGGCCCAAGAATTGAACCCTGTGGTACCCCCATAGAGACTGCCAGAGGATCGGACAATAGGCCCTCCGATTTGACACACTGAACTCTGTCTGCAAAGTAGTTAGAGAACCAGGCAAGGCAGTCACTTGAGAAACCAAGGCTATTGAGTCTGCCAATAAGAATGCGGTGATTGACAGAGTCGAAAGCCTTGGCCAGGTCGATGAAAACGGCTGCACAGTACTGTCTTTTATCGATGGCGGTGATGATATCGTTCAGTACCTTGAGCGTAGCTGAGGTGCACCCATGACCAGCTCGGAAACCAGATTGCATAGCAGAGAAGGTACGGTGGGATTCGAAGTGGTCAGTTATCTGTTTGTTAACTTGGCTTTCGAAAACTTTAGAAAGGCAGGGCAGGATGGATATTGGTCTATAACAGTTTGGGTCTAGAGTGTCTCCTCCTTTGAAGAGGGGGATGACCGCGGCAGCCTTCCAATCTCTAGGGATCTCAGACGATACGAAAGAGAGGTTGAACAGGCTAGTGATAGGTGTTGCAACAATTTTGGCTGATAATTTCAGAAAGAGAGGGTCCAGATTATCTAGCCCAGCAGATTTGTAGGGGTCCAGACTTAGCAGCTCTTTCAGAACATCAGCCGTCTGGATTTGGGTGAAGGGGAAGCGGGGGGGGCTTGGGCAAGTAGCTGCCGAGGGTACAGAGCTGTTGGCCGGGGTAGGGGTAGCCAGGTGGAAAGCATGGCCAGCCGTAGCAAAATGCTTATTGAACTTTTCGATAATCGTGGATTTATCGGTGGTAACAGTGTTTCAGAGCCTCAATGCAATGGGCAACTGGGAGGAGGTGCTCTTATTCTCCATGGACTTAACAGTGTCCCAGAACTTTTTGGAGTTAGTGCTACAGGAAGCAAATTTCTGTTTGAAAAAGCTGGCCTTTGCTTTTCTAACTGACTGTGTGTACTTGTTCCTAACTTCCCGGAAAAGCTGCATATCGCGGGGGCTGTTCGATGCTAATGCAGTGCGCCACAGGATGTTTTTGTGTTGGACTAAACATGATGACAGACTGACCATATAGAACACTAAACATGATGACAGACTGACCATATAGAACACTAAACATGATGACAGACTGACCATATAGAACACTAAACATGATGACAGACTGACCATATAGAACACTAAACATGATGACAGACTGACCAGGGAAGTGAACTAGACAGAGGATAAAAGCTAAGACAACAGAGAATCTGGGAAAGCCTGTGTGAAGAGGTGTGTCTTTAGTGTGGACTAGAATATGGGTATGGATTGTGAGGTTCTGACATGGAGATGGAGGGAGGTCCAGAGTTGGGGAGCTGTACTGCTAAAAGCCCGGTCTCTCATAGAGTGGAGCCTGGTGCGAGGGAGGGTGAGGAGGCTAGTGTCAGCGGAGCGCAGTGAACAGGTGTGAGTGTAGGGGTGCAGGAGGTCAGTAAGGTATGTGGGCGCCAGTCCATTGAGTGCTCTATAGGTGAGCATGAGCGAATTGAAGATGATCCTGTATTGAACTGGGAGCCAGTGGAGTTTGATGAGGGTGTGGTTGATGTGGTCCCAAGGTCTGGTGTGTGTGAGGACTTTTGAATATGTTGAAGGCTGTCCAGTGTTTTGGCAGGGAGTCCGTAGAGAATGTCGTTGCAGAAGTCCAGGCGTGATAAAAACGAAAGCGTGAATGAATGTTTCAGCAGTGGGGTCAGTGAGAGAAGGTCTGAGTCATGAGATGTTTTTGAGGTGGAAGAAGGCTGATGTTCAGGATGTGGGGTTCAAATGACAGAGTGGGGTCAAAAGTAACACCAAGGTTCCTGACTGTGGAGTTGGAGTGGATGGTGCAGCTGTCGATTGTCATGTTGAGTTGACCCAGTCATACTAAGTCCACCAGATCAGAGGCAGTAGGGATAACAACACGTTATACTGATAGGTGCGTGAATTGAACCATATTGCTGTCCTGTCTGAGTAGTTTTCGGTGTCACGGAAAAAGTAGATATTTTCTATTGGAATGTAGTGGAGTAAAAGTAAAGGTAATAGAACATATTGATACTAAATTACAGATACCCCCAAAAACTACTTAAGTACTACTTCAAAGTATTTTTACTTAGTTACTTTACACCACTGAAGCCAGGGAAGAGGAAGAGGAGGAAGAGGAGGAGGAGAGATAGACGGGCGGAGATTAAATGCTGGGATGGACAGATCATGACCAGGAGGTGGACGGCTGTCATCTGGGATGGACAGATCATGACCAGGAGGTGGACGGCCTGAGCATGACATCATCGGTTTCCACGGATACCTTGGCATTGAGCAAGGGAGCTCAGAAGAGAGATTCTTCATCCTCCAAATCAGTTTGTCCATCATATCTCTGTCCTCTTAAATAGTCCATCCATCATACCTCTGTCAGCTCTCAAATAGTCTATCCATCATACCTCTGTCAGCTCTGGGGGAAAGATGATTTCCTGCTTGTATTATGTCCACCATTCATTATCGGCCCCCTCCAAACATCCCAGCACAGTCTCAGGGGACTAGGAGGATCTGAAGTAGATATTTTCTTATCCTCAGCTTCCTGTGTTATTGAAAGTGAATTAGTTTACGGCCCACTATTTCACCCACACACACACACAATGTCACTTTCTGTAACATATGCAGACTTTCTGTTGTTGTACTAAATCAATCACATGAGTGTATGGCCTGTGTGGTGCATTTTGTGGATAGTTTATGGGAATGATCATTCACTACTTCACCCACACACATACATACACTCTTAGAAAAAAAAAGGTGCTATCTAGAACCTAAAAGGGTTCTTCGGCTACCCCCATATGAGAAACCTTTGAAGAACCCTTTTTGGTTCCAGTTAGATCCCTTTTGAGTTCCATGTAGAACCCTTTACACAGAGCATTCTACCTGGAACCAAAAAGGGTTCTCCTATGGGGACAGCCGAAGAATATTTGACATGGACGTACATACACAATGTCTCACATGTGCCACGCGCTATATGTAGTCTTCTAAATCACACAAATGTCAGGGGATTGCAAGGATTTGTGTGTAAAATGTAGGATCATCCTGCAAACATAATGAGTCAGAACCTATTTTACATCCACAAAGCAATCAGACAGAGCAATTTAAGAAGCAAATTAGTTAAACCTATATTCCTCACTCTGTTAATCAGAGCGCAGCATGAAAGCAAAACCATGCTTTGTCATCTCCACAAGAAGACAATACCAATTTCCCCAGCACATTAAGATGTGATGAAAGCTGGAATTACTTTTATATTTCAATCATAATGACGGCTCTCTACAGTGGGGTTTCTTTGCTTGAGGACTGTGTCAATATCTCTATCCAAGCCGTAGGGCTGTGGTGGTCATGACCTTTTGTCAGCCAGTAACTGTCATGCAAATAGCTGTCGGTCTCACGGTAATTGACAGTTAATTAACATAAACACATTTAGCATCTCCAGGCTTCCACGCATAGCCTACAGATGCGAACCTTTGGAACATCTACATTTTGTAAAAGTCTAATAAATCCATTTAACATAGCCTACACTAGCATATCAAGAAACATTATGATATCAAGAAAATGTAGCCTATTTCAGAATAACAAAAATAATAGCATATTCTGAGTTGTCCTTATGGTAGGCCCTGATCAAAATGCTTTTCCAACAGTCTTGAAGGAGTTCCCACATTTGCTGAGTACTTGTTGGCTGCTTTTCCTTCACTCTGTGGTCAAACTCATCCCAAACCATCTCAATTTGGTTGAAGTCGGGTGATTATGGAGGCCAGGTCATCTGATGCAGCACTCTATTACTCTCCTTCTTGGTCAAATTGGCTGGCCCTCACTACATATTAGTCGCCAAACCCACTGGCTCCAGGTCATCTATAAGTCTTTATTAGGTAAATCCCTTCCTTATCTCAGATCGCTGGTCACCATAGCAACACCTACCCGTAGCATGCACTCCAGCAGGTATATTTCACTGGTCACCACCAAAGCCAACACCTCCTTTGGCCGCCATTCCTTCCAGTTCTCTGCTGCCAATGACTGGAATGAATTGCAAAAATCCTTCACTAACTTTAAGCATCAGCTGTCAAAGCTGCTTATCGATCACTGCACCTGTATATAGCCCTTCTGTAAATAGCCCATCCTACTACCTCATCCCCATATTTATTTTTTAACTTCCGCTCAAATTTGCACTCCAGTATCTCTATTTGCACATCATCATTTGCACATTCCATCCTTCCAGTGTTAATTCTAATCTGTAATTTATTTCGCCACTATGGCCTATTTATTGTCTTCCTAACCTTACTGCATTTTGCACTACATTTGCACTCTGTATATAGATTTTCTATTGTGTTATTGACTGTACGTTTGTTTATTTCCCATGTGTAACTCTGTGTTGTTTTTTGTCGCACTGCCTTGCTTTGTCTTGGCCAGGTCGCAGTTGCAAATGAGAACTTGTTCTCAACTGACCTACCTGGTTAAATAAAGGTGAAATAAAAAAAATAGCCCTTACACAGCCTGGATGTGTTTTGGGTCATTGTCCTGTTGAAAAACAAATTATAGTCCCACTAAGTGCAAACCAGATGGTGGTGTATCGTTGCAGAATGCTGTGGTAGCCTTGCTGGTTAAGTGTGCCTGAAATTCTAAATAAATCACTGACAGTGTCACCAGTAAAGCACCCCCACAACATCACACCTCCTCCTCCATGCTTCACAGTGGGAACTAAACATGCAGAGATCATCCGTTCAACCACACCGCGTCTCACAAAGACACTGCGGTTGGAACCAAAAATCTCAAATTTGGACTCATCAGACCAAAGGACAGATTTCCACCGGTCCAGTGTCCATTGCTCGTGTTTCTTGGACCAAGCAAGTCTCTTCTTCCTTTAGTAATGGTTTCTTTGAAGCAATTTGACCATGAAGGCCTGATTCACACAGCCTCCATTGAACAGTTGTTGTTGAGATGTGTCTGTTACTTGAAGCATTTATTTGGGCTGCAATCTGAGGCTGGTAACTTTAATGAACTTATCCTCTGCAGCAGAGGTAACTCTGGGTCTTCCTTTCCTGTGGCGGTCCTCATGAGAGCCAGTTTCATCATAGCGCTTGATTTTTTTTTATTCGACTGCACTTGAAGAAACTTGAAAAGTTCTTGAAAGTTTCCGGATTGACTGACCTTCATGTCTTAAAGTAATGATAGACTGTTGTTTCTCTTTGCTTATTTGAGCTGTTCTTGCCATAATATGGACTTGGTCTTTTACCAAATATATCACAGTTTCAGGTAAGACCCAGATGCAGACAACGTTGAAGTAATAACAGTTTATTAATCCAACAGGGGCAGGCAAAAGACAGGTCAGGGGCAGGCAGAGGTCAGTAATCCAGATAGGAGGGCAAAGGTACCGGACGGCAGGCAGGTTCAGGGTCAGGGTAGGCAGAGGTCAGTAATCCAGAGTGGGGGGGGTGGGGGCAAAGCTACAGGACGGCAAGCAGGCTCAGGGTCAGGGCAGGCAGAATGGTCAAAACCGGGAACACTAGCAAACAGGAACTATAGCGAGACAGGATCAGAGGAAAAACCGCTGGTAGGCTTGACGAAACAAAACGAACTGGCAACAGACAAGCAGAGAACACAGGTATAAACACACAGGGGATAATGAAGAAGATGGGCGACACCTGGAGGGGGGTGGAGACAATCATAAAGACAGGTGAAACAGATCAGGGTGTGACAAAATAGGGCTATCTTCTGTATACCACCTCTACCTTGTCATAAGACAACTGATTGTCTCAAACGCATTAATAAGGAAAGAAATTCCACAAATTAACTTTTAAAAAGGCACACCTGTTAATTGAAATGCATTCCAGGTGACTACCTTATGAAGCTCGTTGAGAGAATGCCAAGAGTGTGCAAAGCTGTCATCAAGGCAAAGGGTGGCTATGATTCCATATGTGTTATTTCATAGTTTTGATGTCTTCACTATTGTTCTAAAATGTAGAAAATAGGAAAAATAAAGAAAAACCCTTGAATGAGTAGTTGTGTCCAAACGTTTGACTGGTACTGTATGTGTGAAATTAGTTTTGATTCAGAAAAGGCCATTACCACGCACCTGTCGGAACAGGGGCAGGGGGACAAAAAGACAACAAAAAATAGAACAATGGCAAGAAAATCGATTTCTAAGCAACAACAAACACATCGCTACCTGAATGACAAATCAAATCCAGCAGCAGTGATGAGTCATCCTATCTGTGGTGCATCATTGTCCATGGGGCATCGAACAGCGATGTAATCAAACAGAAAATGAATAAATATTTGCATGACAAAAACAGGTTCACAAACAACGACTGGGACGAAACAATTGCCAATCCCCATATAGAACCTCCCATATATTTACTGTTTCAGAGACAGCAACTTCAGATGTGTGTTGAATAAGAAAACTAGACTACAGAGAATAGCAGAGGATGTGATGTGTTTGAGTTAACAGTTGAGGGAAAAATACGGACAAAGTCCGCTGTGCTCTTTCATGATGAGGTTAATAGACTTGTGACTTTGTTCAAATCCCGCATCCAGCCCGTTCACCTTGGAGCACTAGCAGGATGTTTAACCCAGTGTGGTCTGGGTGAGTGTGCGAAGGACACACGCCTCAGAGAGACACACGCCTCAGAGAGACACACGACTCAGAGAGAGACACGCGACTCAGAGAGAGACCCGCGACTCAGAGAGACACACGCCTCCGAGAGAGACACACGCCTCAGAGAGACACACGCGCTTCAGAGAGAGACACACGCCTCAGAGAGAGAAATGACTCAGAGAGAGACACACGACTTAGAGAGACACACGCTTCAGAGAGAGACACGTGACTCAGAGAGAGACACGCCTCAGAGAGAGACACAGCAACTTAAGTACAGCGAGCAGAGGGCAGATGTGTGTTGAACAAGAAAACTAGACTACAGAGAATAGCAGAGGATGTGACGTGTTTGAGGTAACAGTTGAGGGAAACATTATTGTTCTTTAATGATGGGGTTAATAGACTTGTGCCCTGGTTCAAATCCCGCATCCACCTTGGAGCGCCAGCAGGATGTCCAACACAGAATGGTCTGGGTGAGTGAAGGATGGACACACACATCCGAGAGAGAAAACCCAAATAAAATGTATTTGTGAAGCAAATACAGAGACAGCAGCTTCAGATGTGTGTTGAATAAGAAAACTAGACTACAGAGAATAGCAGAGGATGTGATGTGTTTGAGTTAACAGTTGAGGGAAACATACGGACAAAGTCCGCTGTGCTCTTTAATGATGAGGTTAATAGACTTGTGACTTTGTTCAAATCCCGCATCCAGCCCGTTCACCTTGGAGCACTAGCAGGATGTTTAACCCAGAGTGGTCTGGGTGAGTGTGCGAAGGACACACGCCTCAGAGAGACACACGCCTCAGAGAGACACACGCCTCAGAGAGAGACACACGACTCAGAGAGAGACACACGACTCAGAGAGAGACACGCGACTCAGAGAGAGACACGCGACTCAGAGAGACACACGCCTCAGAGAGAGACACACGCCTCAGAGAGACACACGCCTAAGAGAGAGACACGCGCTTCAGAGAGAGACACACGCCTCAGAGAGACACACGCCTCAGAGAGAGACACACGCCTCAGAGAGACACACGCCTCAGAGAGAGACACGCGCTTCAGAGAGAGAGACACGACTCAGAGAGAGACAGGACTCAGAGAGAGACACGACTCAGAGAGAGACACACGACTCAGAGAGAGACACACGACTCAGAGAGACACGCGACTCAGAGAGAGACACGCGACTCAGAGAGACACACGCCTCAGAGAGAGACACACGCCTCAGAGAGACACACGCCTCAGAGAGAGACACGCGCTTCAGAGAGAGAGACACGACTCAGAGAGAGACAGGACTCAGAGAGAGACACGACTCAGAGAGAGACACACGACTCAGAGAGAGACACACGACTCAGAGAGACACACGCTTCAGAGAGAGACACGCGACTCAGAGAGACACACGACTCAGAGAGAGACACACGACTCAGAGAGAGACACACGCCTCAGAGAGACACACGCCTCAGAGAGAGACACGCCTCAGAGAGAGACATAGCAACTTAAGTACAGCGAGCAGAGGGAAGATGTGTGTTGAACAAGAAAACTAGACTACAGAGAATAGCAGAGGATGTGATGTGTTTGAGTTAACAGTTGAGGGAAACATTATTGTTCTTTAATGATGGGGTTAATAGACTTGTGCCCTGGTTCAAATCCCGCATCCACCTTGGAGCGCCAGCAGGATGTCTAACACAGAATGGTCTGGGTGAGTGAAGGATGGACACACACATCCGAGAGAGAAAACACAAATAAAATGTATTTGTGAAGCTCTTTTTACATCATCAGGTGTCACAAAGTGCTTATACAGAAACCCAGACTAAAACCCCAAACAGAAAGCAATGCAGATGTAGAAGCACTGTGGATAGAAAAGAATCCCTAGAAAGGCGGAACCTAGGAAAAAACTTTGAGAGGAACCAGGCTCTGAAGGGGTGGCCTGTCCTCTTCTGGCTGTACCGGGTGGAGATTATAAGAGTACATGGCCATTATGGCCAGATTGTTCTTCAAGATGTGAAAACGTTCATAGATGACCAGCAGGGTCAAATAATAATAACAATGGTTGTAGAGGGTGCAACAGGTCAGCACCTCAGGAGTAAATGTCAGTTGGCTTTTCATAGCCGAGTATTCAGAGGTTGAGACAGCAGGTGTGGTAGAGAGAGAGAAGATAAAAAAAAAAGAGAGAGAGAGGACAAAAAGAGAGAGAGAGATATAGTCAAAAACAGCATGTCTGGGACAAGGTAGCACGTCCAGTGAACAGGTCAGGGTCCCATAGCCGCAGACAGAACAGTTGAAACTGGAGCAGAAGCACAACCAGGTGGACTGGGGACAGTCAGGAGTCATCAGGCCATGTAGTCCTGAGGCATGGTCTTAGGGCTCAGGTCCTCCGGGAGGGGAGAGAGACAGAGAGAGAGAGAGAGAGAGAGAGAGAGAGAGAGAGAGAGAGAGAGAGAGAGAGAGAGAGAGAGAAGAGAGAGAGAGAGAGAGAGAGACAGAGACAGAGACAGAGAGAGACAGAGACAGAGACAGAGACAGAGAGATGGGAGAATTAGAGGGAACATACTTAAGTTCACACAGTTCACCAGATAGGACAGACTGACTCCGGCACATAGACTATTGCAGCATAAATACTGGAGGCTGAGAAACTGTAGCCCCGGACTGGGCCAACCAGGCAGGATATACAGTGCATTCGGAAAGTAATCAGACCCCTTGATTTTTTTACACATTTTGTTACACGTTACAGCCTTATTCTAAATTGATTAAATTGTTTTTTTTTATCAATCTACACACAAAACCTTCTGTAATGACAAAGCAAAAACAGGTTTATAGACATTTTCTAAAATGTAGGACTGACTAGTCTCCCAGTCCCTGCTGCTGAAAAACATCCCCACAGCATGATGATGCCACCACCATGCTTCACCGTAGGGATGGTCCCAGGTTTCCTCCAGACGTGAGGCTTGGCATTCAGCCCAAAGAGTTCAATATTGGTTTCATCAGACTAGAGAATGTAGTTTTTTCATGGTCTGAGAGTCTTTAGTGTCATGTCCTGATTTGTTTCACCTGTCTGTGTTTGTCCCCTCCCCACACCAGGTGCACCCTATCTCCTTCATCAATTAGTTTGGGTATTTAGTCCCTTGGGTTCTGTTGGGGTTTTGCCAGATCGTCTTGCTTAGTCAGTCGTTTCCAGCACTCTCTAGTATTAGTAACTCTGCCAGTCTGTTTCCCGGTATTTGGACCTCTACCTGCCTGTTGGATTACGTTCCTGTCTAGCCCCCTCATGTGCCTTCGACCATCTGATCTGCTGCCAAACGAACTCTGCCTGCATTACGGATTACGAGCCTGTCTACTCCTCTGCACTGCCAGTCTTCTGATTCCCGGTACCGAACGCTGCCTGAACTACGACTACGAGCCTGACTCCCCTTATTGGACGACTGCCATTCAGACTCCCTGTTACGAACATTGCCTGTCCTTGACTACGAACCTGTCTTGCCCTATATTTCCTATTAAACAGTCAATCATATCTCTGCCTCCGTGTCCGCTTTTGGGTCCCTTATATCTGTCGTTGTGTCAGAACGATCTGGCCATGACGGACCCAGCGGAGTTGACCCATCTACAGAACGCAATAGCCCACCAAGAGGTTGTTGTGGGTCGACACGAGGAGGTGCTACGTTCAATAGCAGAGGAAATCCGTGAGCAGAGAGATAACCAGCAGCGGGTCACCGAATGCCTGCTCCAACACTTGGAGAGATTAACACTGGCACTACCGGCACAGAGCGCTTCCCCCCCGTCTCCTGTCCCACCTATACCCAGCAACCCAACACCTTCCCCGGTATCGCTTAGAGAGCCGCACTTACCTGCCCCCGAACGGTTCTCTGGTGATTCAAGTTATTGTCGTCCTTTCTTGTCCCAGTGTTCGCGTATCTTCGAACTGCAGCCATCCTCTTTTCCCACAGAGAAGTCACGGGTCGCATATATGATAACCATGATGACGGGGCGAGCCCTGGCCTGGGCTACGCCGATCTGGGACCAGCAACTTCCAGTCTGTTACAGCCTGGCAGCGTTTACTGCGGAGGTAAAAAAAGTTTTCGATGCTCCAGTATCCGGCAGAGAAGCGGCACGTCAGCTGTTAAATCTAAAACAGGGGACTAACAGCGTGTCGGATTACTCCATTAAATTCCGGACCCTGGCAGCGGAGTGCTCATGGAATTCCGAGGCTCTGCTCGATGCATTTTACGATGGATTATGTGATTCCATTAAAGATGAGCTCGCCGCCCGAGAGGTGCCTCCCAGTTTAGATAGTCTCATCTCCATTGCCATGCGTATAGGCAGTAGGCTTCAGGAACGTAACCGGGAGAGAGAGAATCGTCGTCCTGCCCAGGCATTTCCGCATTTCGGCGGATTGGGTAGCAGAGCGTCACCGGGAGTAACGGCATCACCCGAATACTTCCGAGAACCATCGAGTGATTCCGAAGTCCTGACATCTGAACCCATGCAGATAGGAAGGACACAACTGACGGCTGAGGAACGTCGACGCAGGATAGACAGTCACAGCTGCCTCTACTGTGGAAAGAAAGGACATTATGCAGCCGGTTGTCCATTAAAAAGGGCGGGCTCATCAGTAACTGCAGGAATACGGGTGAGTCAAACTAAAACCCCGTGGGTACCCCCGGTTCGTTTTCCTTTTCCTGCCACTATTATTTGGGATTCCCAAACCCTGAAAGTAAATGTCCTTATGGATTCAGGAGCTGACGACTGTTTTATTGATAACTCCCTTATGGTCAAATTAGGCATTCCTTCACGCCCTCTAAGCACACCCATCGAGGCCACAGCCCTGGACGGTCGTTCTATTGGGCAGGTGTCTCAGATATCGATGCCCGTTACCCTGATTCTGTCTGGCAACCACAGGGAGGAGATCCAGTTCCTGCCCCTACATTCCCCTAATGCTCCAATTGTGTTAGGCCATTCTTGGCTTGTTAAGCACAACCCTCACATCGATTGGATTACCGGTTCTGTTACTAACTGGAGCCCTTTTTGCCTTGCTCATTGTCTGAAGGCTGCACCTCATGTTATAACCAGACAGGTTTCACAGGCCACGGAGGACATCGATTTGTCATCTGTTCCCCCTGAATACTGGGATCTAAGGGAGGTTTTCAATAAGTCTCGGGCTACCTCGCTACCACCCCATCGGCCATACGACTGTGCCATAGACCTCCATCCAGGCACATCACCCCCCCGTGGACGTCTGTATTCCTTGTCCGGTCCGGAGACTAAGGCCATGGCAGATTATGTGGAGACCTCCCTCAGGGCTGGGATCATTCGGCCATCTTCCTCTTCTGCTGGCGCAGGGTTTTTCTTCGTAGCCAAAAAGGATAAGACTCTTCGCCCATGCATTGATTACCGGGGTCTTAATGACATCACGGTGAAGAACCGATATCCACTCCCTCTGCTGGCCTCCGCTTTTGAATTGCTCCAGGGAGCCACGATCTTCTCAAAACTGGACCTCCGAAACGCGTACCACTTGGTACGGATAAGAGAAGGTGATGAATGGAAGACTGCGTTTAACACTGCTAGTGGACACTATGAATACCTGGTGATGCCATTTGGGTTGACTAACGCTCCCGCTGTCTTCCAGGCTCTGGTAAACGATGTGCTCCGGGACATGATTAATCGTTTTGTTTTTGTGTATCTGGATGACATTTTGATTTTCTCCCACTCGGCCCAGGAACACACAGCACACGTACGTCAGGTCCTCCAGCGATTATTAGAGAACCAACTGTTTGTAAAAGCAGAAAAGTGTGAGTTCCATCGCTCGGTCATTCCTTTCCTGGGTTACATAGTGGCTGCGGGTAGCATCCGAATGGATCCAGGCAAGGTCCAAGCCGTCACTGATTGGCCACAGCCCTCTTCACGCTTGGATCTGCAACGCTTCCTGGGGTTTGCCAATTTTTATCGGCGATTCATTCGAAATTACAGTATTTTGGCAGCCCCACTCACTGCACTAACCTCGACTAAAGTGAGCTTTGTATGGTCTTCCCAAGCAGCCCAGGCCTTTGCTGCTCTCAAACAGCGCTTCACTTCAGCCCCCATTCTGATTCACCCAGATCCGGCCCGGCAGTTTGTGGTGGAGGTGGACGCCTCCAATGTCGGCGTGGGGGCCGTGTTGTCACAAAGGTCGGACAGCGACCAGAAGCTGCACCCCTGTGCATTCCTCTCCCGTCGTCTGACACCTGCTGAAGTTAACTATGACGTCGGCAACAGGGAGTTGCTGGCGATCAAGACGGCACTGGAGGAGTGGAGACATTGGCTGGAGGGAGCGGAACAACCATTTCTTGTGTGGACAGACCACAAGAATCTAGAGTATCTACGCTCAGCCAGGAGGCTCAATGCCCGACAAGCCAGGTGGGCTCTGTTTTTTACTCGCTTTAATTTCACCCTGTCTTATCGACCCGGTTCTAAGAACACTAAACCGGATGCCCTCTCCCGTGTGTTCAGTCCTGCTGCTGTCCAAGGTAATGAGCACATTCTCCCTGTCTCTTGTTTGGCTACATCCTTGGCCTGGGGTATTGAAGAGGATGTGCGTAACGCACAACAGTTGAGCCCTGACCCCGGAGGGGGTCCGCCAGGCTGCCTGTTCGTGCCAGACCCTGTCCGATCCCGAGTCCTGGAATGGGGCCATTCATCAAGACTGACCTGCCACCCCGGTTCTCGCCGGACACTGGCATTTATACGTCGAAGGTTTTGGTGGCCCACCATGGGAGTGGATGTCCCCTCTTTTGTCTCTGCCTGCACGGTGTGCAACCAAAACAAGACGCCCCGCCAGGCCCCGGCTGGTCTCCTACAGCCTCTTCCGGTCCCTCATCGTCCATGGTCGCACATCTCCCTGGATTTTGTCACAGGCCTGCCGCAATCCGACGGCAATACCGCGATCCTCACCATAGTGGACCGGTTCTCGAAGGCAGCACACTTCATCGCCCTGCCTAAGCTGCCATCAGCCAAGGAGACGGCCCAACTGATGGTGCAGCACGTCTTTAGGATCCATGGACTACCCATGGACATTGTCTCTGATCGGGGTCCTCAATTCACCTCCCAGTTTTGGAGGGCTTTCTGCACCCTTATTGGATCATCTATCAGTCTGTCTTCAGGATTTCATCCAGAGTCAAACGGTCAATCGGAGCGGGCCAATCAGGACCTAGAGACTGTGCTACGGTGCCTGGTCTCTGACAATCCCACCACCTGGAGCCGGCAACTTGTTTGGGTGGAATATGCCCGCAACACCCTGCCCTCCTCCGCTACGGGGCTTTCCCCCTTCGAGTGCTCCTTGGGCTACCAGCCTCCGCTGTTTCCGGAGCAAGAAGAGGAGGTTGGCGTCCCGTCGGCCCAGTTGTTCGTAAGCCGCTGTCGTCGGACATGGAGAAAAGCCCGGGCTGTGTTGATACGCACCAATGCCAGGTATCGGCGGCAGGCCGACCGTCGCAGAACCCCGGCTCCCCATTACCGTGTTGGCCAGAGGGTGTGGCTGTCCACCCGAGATCTGCCCCTTCGGGTGGAGAGTCGCAAGCTTTCATCCCGTTACATCGGCCCTTATCAGATCTCCCGGGTTATCAACCGTTCAGCTATACGCCTCATGTTGCCCCGGTCCCTCCGCATTAATCCTACCTTTCATGTGTCCCGTGTAAAACCTGTCTCTCATTGTCCTTTGTCTCCTGTTCCTAGGCCTGCTCCTCCTCCTCGGGTTATTGACAACCAACCTGCCTGGACGGTGCGTCGCCTCCTGAAAGTCCGTCCCCGGGGCCGGGGTTTCCAGTACCTGGTTGACTGGGAGGGCTACGGGCCAGAGGAGCGGTCTTGGGTCTCTACCAGGGACATCCTCGACCCGGAGCTCATCGCCGACTTTCATCGACGGCATCCCGGTCAGCCAGGTATGCACCCGGGTCGGTCGCCAGGTGGCGCCCGTAGGGGGAGGGGTACTGTCATGTCCTGATTTGTTTCACCTGTCTGTGTTTGTCCCCTCCCCACACCAGGTGCACCCTATCTCCTTCATCAATTAGTTTGGGTATTTAGTCCCTTGGGTTCTGTTGGGGTTTTGCCAGATCGTCTTGCTTAGTCAGTCGTTTCCAGCACTCTCTAGTATTAGTAACTCTGCCAGTCTGTTTCCCGGTATTTGGACCTCTACCTGCCTGTTGGATTACGTTCCTGTCTAGCCCCCTCATGTGCCTTCGACCATCTGATCTGCTGCCAAACGAACTCTGCCTGCATTACGGATTACGAGCCTGTCTACTCCTCTGCACTGCCAGTCTTCTGATTCCCGGTACCGAACGCTGCCTGAACTACGACTACGAGCCTGACTCCCCTTATTGGACGACTGCCATTCAGACTCCCTGTTACGAACATTGCCTGTCCTTGACTACGAACCTGTCTTGCCCTATATTTCCTATTAAACAGTCAATCATATCTCTGCCTCCGTGTCCGCTTTTGGGTCCCTTATATCTGTCGTTGTGTCACTTTAGGTACATTTTGGCAAACTCCAAGCGTGCTGTTAAGTGCCTTTTACTGAGGAGTGGCTTCCGTTTGGCCACTAACATAAAGGCCTGACTGATGGAGTGCTGCAGAGATGGTTGTCCTTCTGGAAGGTTCTGCCATCTCCACAGAGGAACTATGGAGCTCTGTCAGAGTGACCATCGGGTTCTTGGTCACCTCCATGACCAAGGCCCTTCTCCCCCGATTGCTCAGTTTGGCCAGGAGGCCAGCTCTAGGGAGAGTCTTGATGGTTCCAAACTTCTTCTATTTAAGAATGATGGAGGCCACTGTGTTCTTGGGGACCTTCAAGGCTGCAGAAAATGTTGGATACCTTCCTCAGATCTGTGCCTCGACACAATCCTGTCTCGGAGCTCTACAGACAATTTCTTCAACCTCATGACTTGTTTTTTGCTCTGACATGCACTGTCAACTATAGGACCTTATATAGACAGGTGTGTGCCTTTACAAATCATGTCCAATCAATTGAATTTACCACAGGTGGACTCTAATCAAGTTATAGAAACATCACAACGATGATCAAAGTCTCATAGCAAAGTGTCTGAATACTTATGTAGAAAAGGTATTTCAGTTTTTTATTTTTTATAAATTTGCAAACAGTTTTTGCTTATACTGCCCTTTAGAAAGGACCAGTTTTTCGCTTTGACATTATGGGGTATTGTGTGTACAATAAGGCTGTAACGTAACAAGATGTGGAAAAAGTCAAGGGGTATGAATACTTTCCGAATGCACTGTAACCCCACCCACTTTGCCAAAGCACAGCCACCACACCGCTAGAGGGATATCAACAGACCACCTACATTCTACCCTGAGAAAAGGCTGAGTATAGCCCACAAAGATTTCCGAGACAAGAAGACCAGATCAGTGACTCTACCCACTCAAGTCGTATAGCGAAAAAAGCCCAGCACGAATTGACGCAACCCTCCTATGTACGGCATGGAAGAGCACTTGTAAGCCAGTGACACAGCCTTGTAACCGTGTCAGAGGCAGAGAATCCCAATGGAGCGAGGGGAGCCAGCCAGGCAGAGACAGCAAGGGCGGTTCTTCACTCCTGTGCTTTGCCGTTCACCTTTGCACCATTGAGCCTACTGAATAGTTAAGTCTTCAGTAAAGACTTAAAAGCCAAGACAGAGTCTGCGTCTCCCACATGGATAGGCAGACCATTCCATTAAAATGGAGCTCTATAGGAGAAAGCCCTGCCTTCAGCTATTTATTAAAAAATATGTAGAGGATGTGATGTGTATGTACAGCAGGACCAAATCGGAGAGATAGGTAGGAGCAAGTTCATGTAAGGCTTTGTAGGTTAGCAGTAAAACCTTGAAATCAGCCCTAGCCTTAAAAGGAAGCCAGTGTAGAGAGGCTAGCACTAGAGTAAAGTACCTATCTATCTATCTATCTATCTATCTATCTATCTATCTATCTATCTATCTATCTATCTATCTATCTATCTATCTATCTATCTATCTATCTATCTATCTATCTATCTATCTATCTATCTATCTATCTATCTATCTATCTATCTATCTATCTATCTATCTATCTATCTATCTATCTATCTATCTATCTATCTATCTATCTATCTATCTATCTATATGATCAAATGTTGGGGTTCTAGTCAAGATTCTAGCAGCCGTATTTAGCACTAACTGAAGTCTGTTTAGTGCTTTATCCGGGTAGCCGTAGAGTAGAGCATTGCAGTTGTCTAATCTAGAAGTGACAAAAGCATGGATTAGCTTTTCTGCATTATTTCTGGACAAACATTTTCCAATGTTACAAAAATGGAAAAAAAGCGTTTAAATATTCTTGATATGTTCGTCAAAAGCGAGATTAGGGTCCAGAATAATGCAGAGGTCCTTCACAGTTTTATTTGAGATGACTATACAACCATCAAGATTAATTGTCAGATCAAACAGAAGATATCATTGTTTCTTGGGACCTAGAACTAGTATCTCTGTTTTGTCCAAGTTTAAAAGTAAAACATTTGCCGCCATCTACTTCCTTATGTCTGAAACACAGGCTTCCAAGGTAGACAGCTGTGTGTCATCCGCACCGCAGTGAAAGTTGTCTTTCCTATTGACATCTCCAAGAGGTAGAATATATGGTGAAAACAATAGTAGTCCTAAAACAACACCTTGAGGAATACCATTGATTTGTCAGAGGACAAACCATCCCTAGAGACGAACTGATACACTACATGGCCAAAGGTATGTGGACACCTGCTTGTCAAATATCTCATTCCAAATTCATGGGCATTAATATGGAGTTGGTCTCCCCTTTGCTGCTATAACAGCCTCTATTCTTCTGGAAAGGCTTTCCACTAGATGTTGGAACATTGCTTCCATTCAGCCACAAGAGCATTCGTGAGGTCGGGCACTGATGTTGAGCGATTAGGCCTGGCTCACAGTAGGCATTCAAATTGATCCCAAAGGTGTTCGATGGGTTTGAGATCAGGACTCTGTGCAGGCCAGTGAAGTTCTTCCACACCGATCTCGATAAACCATTTCTGTATGGTCCTCGCTTTGTGCACGGGGGCATTGTCATGCTGAAATAGGAAAGGGCCTTTCCCAAACTGTTGCCACAAAGTTCGAAGCACAAAAATTGTCTAGAATGTCATTGTACGCTGTAGCGGTAAGATTTCCTTTCACTGGAAATAAGGGGCCTAGCCCGAACCATGAAAAACAGCCCTAGACCATTATGCCTCCTCCACCAAACTTTACAGTTGGCACTATGCATTCAGGCAGGTAGTGTTCTCCTGGCATCCACCAAACCCAGATTTGTCTGTCGGACTACCAGATGGTGAAGTGTGATTCATCACTCCAGAGAATGTGTTTTCACTGCTCCAGAGTCCAATGTCGGTGAGCTTTACTCCACTCCAGCCGACGCTTGGCAAATAATGTGGTGATCGATGGTGTCAAATGCGGCACTAAGGTCTCGGAGCACGAGGACGCATAGCCTTGGTATGAAGATATTAAAAGATAATTTACCACCTTCATGACCAGACAGAAACATTTCGTATACATTATTTGTATAATGTATGCGCAACAGCATTTTCAAAGAAATTCTATATAGGTTCTATTTATTATGTTCAACGTAGGAGGGCCAAGCACAGGAAGTAGCTCTTTCAGGAATTTAGTTGGAATAGGGTACAGTAGGCAGCTGGAAGGTTTAGAGGCCATTACTATTTTCATCAATGTGTGGAGAGATACAGGATTAAAAACTCTGGGTGTCAGACTTTAGGTCAGTATGTGTGTGTTCAGACCCAGGGTCGGTTCCAGGCATAAGTGACATAAGCGGGTACTAGGGCCCATATTAGCTTCTGCTGTATCAACAAGTTTTGACCATGACAGTTTACAATCAAGGGTTTCTCCAAACAGTTTAACTTGCTCAATTCCATTTGAAATCATTGAGCGCAGCCGAGAAGCAGGCTTGGTAAAGAGCTCAGCTACTCCAAGCCAATGGAATTATTAATGGCCCCGGCTTTTGATTAGACGTCCCTGAATGCTACCTGGCGTGGGGGGACATTAGCTATGCACTGCAGCATGTAACAGAGGGTTTGAAATTAGAATTCAGGGATGACAAACCTTCCCATTTAATCCTACCCAACAACTGTTCCTACCTCTACCTTCACCACACCTGCCTGGCTGGCATCACTGTAAACATAAGCTCATTATCTTGCATATGCTCCATAGCTTACAGAGTAATTACTTTCCATCAGCCGGTTGTTTTAATCAACGCTGACCTATATTCTCGTGAGGGGGCAAGACCATAAATACTCCTTGGGTTACCAATATTAACTTGCATTAGTGATGATATAAAAATAGCCATGACACCTATAGTCAATGGAAACGTTCAACCCTTTTGACAATGTACACTCTTAGAAAAAAGGGTTCTTCGGCTGTCCCCATAGGAGAACCCTTTGAAGAACACTTTTTGGTTACAGGCAGAACTATTTTGGGTTCCATGTAAAAGCCTCTGTGTAAAGGGTTCTACATGGAACTCAAAAAGGTTCTGCCTCGAACCAAAAAGGGTTCTTCAAAGGGTTCTCCTATGGGGACAGCCGAAGAACCCTTTTAGGTTATAGATAGCACCTTTACTTCTAAGAGTGTACTTTACTGCCCACTGAATGCTAAAGGCCCCTAGCCATTCAAGTCATTGCCATTCTTTCTCATCATTGACGTTCATTTAAACTTTTTAAATTTCCTTTAGCAAAGTGTTACTTTCCATTTTGTCCTAGTTCTCTCTCATTATGGGAGGATAAGATACAAATGGTCCTTCCTAAACGAGTGGGAAGTCACCAGCAAATAATAGAAGCAGCAGAATACATCAATGATATTGCTAAGGGCAAGATGTCAATGGTTGGGTCAACAAAGTGAAAAAAGGCAGGAATGGCAGAGAGCAGCAGGTTAAAAGCCCTACGGCAGACACTCCATTTGATCTTTTGACATGAGCGTATGTGATCTGCCCTGTGTGAACAAGGCGCGTGGGCAAAGCCTGCTTCTCCTTCCCTCATCACAACACACTGGAGCTCCTCAGGGATGTGTCCTCGATCCGTCAGTGTTGTACATTCTGTACTGAATACCAACCCCAGACCTGTCACTTCTTATCTCCGAAACCATCGCTGTTCCTCTGAACCCTTTTCCACCTGTCAGGATCCCATATTCTCATTTAGGAAAAGACAACATTGTGAGGTTGAATTTCTCCAAAACCACTGAAATGTTTGTAGATTGATTTTCCATAGTCACGTCACCACCAATGTCAAATGTGACATAACCCACTATGTCAAATATGACATAAACCTGCGCGGTCCTTTCTAAAGGGCAGTATAAGCACCACTTAATAAAGGCCTTATGAATCTTATTAAATTGAGTCTTCACAGAACATTTATAATCCTGTC
This sequence comes from Thymallus thymallus, assembly GCA_023634145.1. Classification (NCBI taxonomy): domain Eukaryota; kingdom Metazoa; phylum Chordata; class Actinopteri; order Salmoniformes; family Salmonidae; genus Thymallus; species Thymallus thymallus. Next base: position 30,226,039 of record CM042406.1, read on the forward strand.
ATGCATCTTGGTAGAGCATTGCAACGGCAGGATATTGGGTTCGATTCCCTGGACCACCCATACGTAAAAATGTATTCACGCATGAACGTAAGTCGCTTTGGATAAAAGAGTCTGCTAAATTTTATATATTATATTTCACTAAAACATTTCTAGGATGGTCCAACCTCTTTCCCTCTTGGGTGCATAGTCAATAGTGGACTTGACCTCAACTTCCCCCTAAATGTTGTGCTGCAGGATGACACACACTCTAAAGTGCAGTCATGCACAGCAAAAAATGTTGGTATTTATATTTATATTATTTGCCTAATTCTGGGGGTTTTTCTCTCAAATTCCCATTTCTTGGATTTGTTTTTCCAAGTTTCGGATTTCCCTAATTGTTTCCTGGTCTAAACATTTTTTGTTTGTTTGTTTTTTTCACACTTAAAAAAACTAACAAAAAAACAACAAAATTTGATTTTCTGTGTTCACAACAATGCTTAAACCAGATTACTTTTGAGGTCTGAAAAATCAAAGAACTGATTTTTTTTAGTGTAGTTGCCCTTTAATCCAGGGAGCATGACCTGTTGTTTGGTTAGCAGGTTTTCTGTAGCGCAGTAAGCGCACAGTTGATGTGATTCGGCCAGCAATGGAATGGGTGGAGTAAAAGGACAGCAACACCCCTTATTATTAAGAGCCCAATGAAATTACCCCTAAAAGGACAGCAACACCCCTTATTATTCAGAGCCCAATGAAATGACCCCTAAAAGGACAGCAACACCCCTTATTATTCAGAGCCCAATGAAATGACCCCTAAAAGGACAGCAACACCCCTTATTATTCAGAGCCCAATGAAATGACCCCTAAAAGGACAGCAACACCCCTTATACAGTGGCTTAGGAAAGTATTCAAACTTTTTCCACATTTTCTTATGTTTCAGCCTTATTCTAAAATGTATTAAATAGTTTTTTCCCCCTCATCAATCTAAACACAATACCCTGTAATGACGAAGAAAAAATTCTGGCAACTGTATTAAAAATAAAATCTACACATTTACAAACTACCTGTATATAGTGTTATTACAACCATGGTGTTCTTTTGTTACTGAAGATTATATGTCAAATAACCTGACAATGACCCACATCATATGGGTAGACAAAAAAAGTAAGTGTGGTATGCAAAACACAACTATCCTTTTTTTTAGGATGCAAACCAGTAATATGAATCACTGTTGATCCATCCTGTTCTGACCTAATGATATGGATGTAGGATTTTCTACGGCCTAGAATCAAGGCCTTTCCCACTCATGAAGGACGAAGCTAGGCCTTTCTTGGTTCTCATTGACTGAAGTAAAGTTGGGGGTTGTATGTCAGACTCTCCTATACCACATGTTATACCACAACATGTTATACCACAGAGGCTGTAGATAAACCCTTTTTAAGTTGATATAACTTGTGTCATTATTAAAGTGCTGTGAAACCCATAGCCATATGGCTTCAGGCTGAGCATTTCTCAACATTTATTTACGGAGAGCCATTTCAGTTTTATAACAGGTAGTGTCCATTTATTTGCAGTAGTGTGTTGATTAATTATTGCTTTTACAGAATATGTATAAAAATCCCAACTATACCAAAAGCTAAATAAAGCAAAGATTTACTACCATGTTAATCATTAATGAAATTAATGAAAGAAATGGTGTAATGTACACAAAAAGTGGAGCCTTGTATTAAATGCGTTATGAAGAAAATTGTGTAATATAGGCTCCATGAAATATGAAATGCATTATGAATAAAATTGTGCCTACACGAAAAAAGGGCCTTTCTGACTACAAGTGCACCAGTATCCCAAATTATTAAGTGAAAATAAGCATAAATAAAATTTAAAAACACAACGTAATGCTACTTTTATATTATAATTACTTCGGTGATAACTTGGTTGATTAACAATATTGGTTTTATACAGTGCTTTCTGAAAGTATTCAGAGCCTTATTCTAAAATGGATAAAAAAAATGTTTTTGCTAATCTATAGCAATTTAAAATCAGAAATACCTTATTTACCTAACAATTCAGACCATTTGCTATGAGACTCGAAAGTAAGCTCAGGTGCATCCTGTTTCCATTGATCATCCTTGAGATGTTTCAACAACTTGATTGGAGTCCACCTCTGGTAAATTCAATTGAATGGACATGATTTGGAAAGGCGCACAACTGTCTATATAAGGTGCATGTCAGAGCAAAAACCAAGCCATGAGGTCGAAAGAATTGTCTATAGAGTTCAGAGACAGGATTGTGTCACGGCACAGATCTGGGGAAGGGTACCAAAACATTTCTGCAGCATTGAAGGTCCCCAAGAACACAGTGGCCTCCATCATTCATAAATGGAAGAAGCTTGGAACAACCAAGACTCTTCCTAGAGCTGGCTGCTCGGCCAAACTGATCAATCGCGGAGGTGACCAAGAACCCGATGGTCACTCTGACAGAGCTCTAGAGTTCCTCTGTGGAGATGGGAGAACTTTCCAGAAGGACAACCATCTCTGCAGCACTCCACTAATCAGGCCTTTATGGTAGAGTGGGCAGAAGGACGCCACTTTTCAGTAAAAGGCACAGGACAGCCCGCTTGGAGTTTGCCAAAAAGCACCTAAAAACTCTCAGACCATGAGAAACAAGATTCTCTGGTCTGATGAAAGCAAGATTGATCTCTTTGGCCTGAAAGCCAAGTGTCACGTCTAGAGGAAACCTGGCACCATTCCTACGGTGAAGCATGGAGGTGGCAGCATCATGCTGTGGGGATGTTTTTCAGTGGCAGGGACTGGGAGACTAGTCAGGATCGAGGAAAAGATGAACGGAGCAAATGACAGAGAAATCCTCAGACTGGGGTGAAGGTTCACCTTCCAACAGGACAACGACCCTAAGCACAAAGCCAAGACAACGCAGGAGTGGCTTCGGGACAAGTCTCTGAATGTCCTTGAGTTGCCCAGCCAAAGCCTGGGCTTGAATCCGATCTAACATCTCTGGAGAGACCTGAAAATAGCTGTGCAGCTATGCTCCCTATACAACCTGACAGATCTTGAGAGGTCTTTCGCATTGAGAGAATGCGAAAAACTCCCCAAATACTAGTGTGCCAAGCTTGTAGCATCATATCTAAGAACTCCATGCTGTAATCGCTGCCAAAGGTACTTCAACAAAGTACTGAGTAAAGGGTCTGAATACTTATGTAAATGTGATATTTCAGTTCAAAAATATATATAAATGTCTAAAAACCTGTTTTTGCTCTTGTCATGACTCAAAAAGAGTGTCGAAGGGATATAATGCCCTTTTTACCTGAGGGTATAAAAGGGATGAGTTGAGAATGAGCATTTCAGACCAGGAGATCAGAAGCTGCAGTTTTTGTCTCGATAGGTTTCGACCAGCTGAAAATCAACACGGAGCAAAGACAACAACGGAGCCTCTAACAATCAATGTTACGGCTGAGTAATTGCTCTAGGTACTGTATCTGAGAAAGTGAATTTAAGTCGGAACATTCGGTTCCTCTCGAACATAGTTCCTACCTTGCTTTCATTGCCCACTGGGGAATCATCGACACGGCTGATTAGCCGCCTTCAGACTACAGAAAATTCATTGAACATAATAGATAGAGATAGAATGACGAAGGAAGACAATTCAGACACGTAAATACACTCATTGCTTTCCCCCCCTTGAGCGGTTGTTATGGCGCTAAGTATTCTGGTTACTGGGAGCGTAGCTTTCAAATGTATGTTGTATTTCTCTCTCTCTCTTTTTCTCTCTCCATTACCCCATCTGTTGGTGAACAAGCAGTCATATTGTGTTAGATAGATAGATAGATAGATAGATAGATAGATAGATAGATAGATAGATAGATAGATAGATAGATAGATAGATAGATAGATAGATAGATAGATAGATAGATAGATAGATAGATAGATAGATAGATAGATAGATAGATAGATAGGTACTTTATTGATCCCCCGGGGGGGAAATTTCATTGTCAAGCAGCTACAACAAAACACAGGGCAGGTGCAAAATGCCACAACGAAAGTACACAAAAGACAGATACACGGTACATGATACATAGAGCGGCAGTATGAAAAAGTATAGAAATACAAGATATCTGGAGTGCAAAAAAAATAAAAGCTATAAAAGAGACATTGCATAGTATGGGTGGTTGGCTGAAAATGTACACTATACATTGGTGGATGTGTACACTATACATTGGTGGATGTTGGATGGTTAACTATACTATACAGGTTGATGGCAGAGAAATACTTCAGTAGCTAAAAATGCGTATGATATGAGCGAGGGTAATAATAGTTTACTTAATAGACAGACTGGGTAAATGAACAGGTAAGTGAACATTTTGCATGGTTAAATTAGCTGTACAGTTAGGTATACAGTTATATTTACAGATAAGTGAATACTTGCGTGGTTACACAAACTGTACAGGTAAATGACAGGAAGAGATACTTTAATAGCTAAATGTGTGTATGATATCATTTGGGGTAATAATAGTAATTCCCTTAAAATACAGTCCATAGTGCGCAGGGTTTAATTACAGACAACTGCACGTATTGCACATTCGATATACTAAAAGCAATGAGAAAAGGTGCAACTGACAGGATACTAATATCCGTTCCTGAGTGAATGCCTACGTAAGTTAAGTCCAATAATTACTTACAATATTGCATGTGATATGATATACCAACTGTACATGAGTATGTATATACAGACCTGTATGAATAAATAGGTCCTGAGTGGATGAGTGCTGACGGACCAGAGTTACTCATGGATGGATGCATAATTGTTAAACTAGGTCCTAGCACCCCAACAGTTCCAGATCTATGTTGCCGACGGCACGGCACCCTGGTGAGGCATTATATAGTCTAATAGCCGCCGGCAGGAAGGACCTCCTGTAGCGCTCTCTGGCACACCGTGGTGGGATCAGTCTGTGACTGAAAGTGCTCCTCTGCGTCATAACCATAGCGTGCAGAGGGTGGGTGACGTTGTCCATGATGGCCAGCAGTTTGGCCAGGATCCGTCTCTCCACCACCTCCTCTAGAGTGTCAAGGCTCATCCCCAGGACAGAGCTAGCCTTCCTGATCAGCTTATTTACCCGAGAAGCATCACCGGCTTTGATGTTTTCTCCCCAGCACACCACTGCAAAAAAGATGGCACTGGCCACCACAGACTGGTAGAAGGTATGCAGTAGTTTACTGCACACGTTGAAGGACCTGAGCCTCCTCAGAAAGTAGAGTCGGCTCTGGCCCTTTTTGTACAGGGCCCCGGTGTTACCGGCCCATTCCAGCCTGTTGTCCATATGGACTCCCAGGAACTTGTATGACCCAACCATTTCCACATCCATCCCCTGTATAGGGACTGCAGTCAGTTGTGCCTTGGTTCAACAGTCCACCACCATCTCCTTTGTTTTGCTGATGTTGAGCTGAAGGTGGTTCTGCTCACACCACAACACAAAGTCACTGATTGTGCTCCTGCACTCCTCCTCCTGCAATAGCAGAGTCATCCGAGCACTTCTGTAGGTGGCATGTTTCAGAGTTATATCTGAAGTCTGAGGTGTAGAGGGTGAACAGGAAGGGGGACAGGACCGTTCCCTGGGGGGCCCCTGTGTTGCTAACTGCCCGTTCTGACACAAAGCTCTGTAGTCGCACAAATTGTGGCCTACCGGTCAGGTAGTCCATGACCCAGGAGACTAAGGATGCTTCCACTTTCATCCTCCTCATCTTCTCACCCAGTAGCAGGGGCTGAATGGTATTGAAGGCACTGGAGAAGTCAAAAAACATAACCCTCACAGTGCAACCTGCGTTGTCCAGGTGAGAGTAGGCCTTCTGCAGAAGGTAGATGATTGCATCATCCACACCGATGTTGCGCTGGTATGCAAACTGCAGGGGGTCCATTGATGAACACACCAGGGGTCTGAGGTGGGCGAGGACTAACCTTTCCAGGGTCTTCATGATGTGGGATGTTAGCGCTACAGGTCTGAAGTCATTCAGGACAGTGGGGTGTGCCTTCTTGGGCACTGGGACGAGGCAGGATGTTTTCCACAGCACAGGGACCCTTTCTAGGCTCAGGCTAAGGTTGAAAAGACGCTGGAGTATTCCACACAGTTGGTCAGCACAGACCCTCAGCACCCTTGGGCTGATGCCATCAGGGCCCGCCGATTTCCACTGATGTAGTCTCTCCAGCTCTCTCTTCACTTGGTTGGTGGTGAAAGCCAGCCCAGGTGGGGAGGTGGGGGGAAGGGGGGTGTTGAGGATCAGTCCAGGGGGAGCAGGGGCGGAGGTGGGGTCACTGATTGTCTCAGCAGAGGTGCTGTGAGCAAAGTGGGGGTGGGACAGCCGTGAGGGTGTGTGGTCTGGGGAGCTGGAGGGGAGGTGGACAGGGCCAGTATCAAACCTGTTAAAAAATTGGTTCAGCTCATTGGCTCTGTCCTGGGTCCTCTCCGTCTGCCCACTGTTTGACTTTTTGAAGCCAGTGATATTTCTCATACCCTTCCACACCTCTCTCACCTGGCTCTGCCTCAGCTTGTCCTCCATCTTCTCCTTATACACTCTCTTCCCCTCAGCAATCCGCAACTTCAGCTCCCTCTGGACGCATTTCAATTTGTCCTTGTCCTTGTCCCTCTCCTTGAAGGCCCTCTTCTTCTCATTCAGCAGGGCCTTCAGGTCGCTGGTGACCCAGGGTTTATTGTTTGGGAAACAAACAATAACAAACACCTTCCTGGTGGGTACAGTGTTGTCTACACAAAAATTAATATAGTCTGTTATGCAGTCAGTGAGTCCATCGATGTCCTCCCCATGAGCCTCACAGAGCACATCCCAGTCTGTTGTTTCAAAACAGTCCTGTAGGGCCTCATTCGCCTCCGGGGACCATCTCCTAATAGTCCTGGTGGTTGCAGGCTGCTGTTGGACCAAAGGCCTGTAGAGTGGGGTGAGGTGGACAAGGTTGTGATCCGATCTATTGAGGGGAGGGAGTGCAGTGGAGTTGTATGCGTCCTTCACATTAGCATATAACAAGTCCAGAGTTTTATTATTCCTGGTTGGGCACTTCACGAACTGTTTGAATGTGGGCAGCGTTGAAGAGAGAGATGCATGGTTAAAATCCCCCGAAATGGCAAAGAAAGCACTGGGATGCGCTGTCTGTAACCTCGCGATAACAGAGTGGATGACGTCACACACTGCGTTTGCGTCAGCAGAGGGCGGGATGTAAACAATAACAGCAATGGCCGCCGTGAATTCCCTCGGCAAATAGTAGGGTCTCAGGCTAACGGCTAACAGTTCAATGTCCGGGCTACAAAACTTTTCCTTAATAGTAATATGGTTCGGATGACACCATCTGTTCTTAACTAATAAAGCCAGCCCACCACCCTTACTCTTACCGGAAGAGACGCGATCCCTGTCCGCTCTGATGGTCTGGAAACCGTCGATAGTGACGTTCTGTATGGGGATGTTATCGTTCAGCCAAGTCTCAGTAAAACACATTAGGCTCGCTTCCCGATAAATCCTTTGTCCACGAACAAGTCCCTCCAACTCATCCATCTTGTTATGTAGCCTCTCACATTGCCCATAATAATAGACGGTATAGCCGGCTTGTACTTGAACCTCCTCCGCTTTGCCTTACATTTCAATCCCGCCCTACGTCCACGGCGTCGTCTTTTCAACTCGTTCAGAATATATATATATATATATATATATATATATATATATATATATATATATATATATGGCTAACACAAGTACACTGGATTCTCCAAGGTTTTATAAAAAAGACTGTCAACATGTGCAACTTTTACAAATGAACCAGAAAATGATTGAAGTTATTTATCCCCAGGAATGTTGTTCTTGTTGAATAAGGCTTGACAACATCAAAAGCAACAAAAAAACACACCAAAAGCATGTCATCCAGGCATCATGCAATAGTGATGCGCGGGTTGACTCATAACCCGCAGTCCCCGCGTATATGTGGGGCGGACGGGTTTTGGGTAATTAAATATGGCTGAAGGGCGAAAGGAGAGTTAAATAGCAGGGAGACACAGAAAAGTAATGTTTGTAAAAGATTTGGTGAAGTGGTAAAAGATGATGTTAGCAGTGCCGGCTGATTGTGAGGCGCTATACAAATTCAACAGTCACAAGACGGGACTTCAAATAGGCCTTTTGGCACAGCAAGGTAACTGTCAACTGTAGCCTACACTGTGAAAAATGACTCAGGGGCTTAGTAAATATTTCCCCAAAACATCTATGATTTTCACATTAAAATGCAGGTTACTGGATTTAATGCAATATTTTAATAGCTTACTTCATTTCTATGTGTTAAAAAAGCATATAAATACAATTCAATATTCACTAAACGATTATTTGTGAATATAACCAACAACCTAAAAAAAGTATGTAAGATTTACATGCTGCATCTGTCTCATATCTGTCTTGGCATAAAACGTGCATGGAACTTGAGTTTGTACGGTGGACAAGTACAAGAACCAACCAGCTGTCACGTCACAGGTAAAGACGAAACTATATGGTAATGTTGACAAATTAGCTACTGTCTTTCAACCTGAAGCCAAGTCATTGCGTTGCAGTCCAACAGACATTGTATTTCAAACATTGCTTTTTTATTGAAATTGGAAATGGCCTTATAGGGGTAGCTAGTTGTTGGCTAAATACCACTAACGTTAAAGTCTGAGGTCAGTTATTTAGTCAGCAAGCTAGCTGGCTAACCAACCACGCTGATAGATACAACCAGAAACTGTTCCTGCCGTTGTAGCTAGCATTGTGTGGTATTTGTCCAATTCTGTGGCATCATTTAACGGCAACTAATAGTTTTGAGAAGTTTGAGATATTTGGTGACACGTGGTTTGCAATGCCGGTGCGTGGCAGCGTCGAAAACAAGAACAAGCTAATGTTAGTTAGATAGCTATTACTAATAGTATTAGTAGAGCATGAATCAGGAAGCAGGGGTGGAAAGAGTACTGTAAAATCCTACTCAAGTAGAAGTACTGCTACTTTAATGAAATTGTAATCAAGTAGAAGTAAAAGTACTGGTGTAAAAAACGTCTCAACTAAAAGTAAAATGTAGCACATTTAAAAAGTACTCAGAGTAAAAGTTACTTCTAAAATAAACGTTGATGGTTATTTTATTCTCCTTTTACAATAATGAAGTTCACGTGAAAAGGGTGTGGCAATTGATTGCAAGCTTCACAAACAAATGAATATTTAAAAAATGTACTTTTCTATATACTACTGTATATGTGATATTGTTTACATGTAATGCTTGACAGGCTAAATGTTCCATAAAACACCAGAAAATAACCAACAAGATGAGATCCAGCACAGCTGATTTTAATATTAAATCTTCATCTTCACATATACAAATGTTCAAAGGAATGTTCAAAAGGCATATTTTTTGTGGAACTACCTATCGAACACTTAACTCACTTCACTTCTCTCTGAATTTGCCATTCAGTTTTAGTAGGAGCTGATTTTCTAAGTTAATTGAGTCTATCCTGGCTCGCTTTACAGTGAAGAGTAGTCCAGCACAGCTAAAAAGACGCTCACAGGCGGCAGATGCAGGCAGGCCTGTGTTGAGTTTGAGGGACAACTTCTTTATGTACGGAAACTAATGAAGTAAATCCGATTTTGTCCGATGGACTAGCAAGATACCCATCCAGCTCCCCTGTACCTTCTGACCGTTTGCTTGTCAGTGATGAGAAGAAATCCTCTTCATCAGATAAATGCTGCCTTAGATGCTCAGTCTCATCCTGTGTGATTGTGTCAAGATGATTCTTCAGGTACGCCAAACCTGTATATTGGAAACAACACAACATTCACATATTCAGTGTTTCAGCAAACTCTGTTGTATGTGGTTGGCAACACAATCATATTATTGGCATTGCAATAACACAGACTTCCACGCATGTTATTCTCAGATACTGAGATTGATTTGAGTTGTTCAAATACATTCAGACCCAACAAATTCTCTAATGTTGAGATGAGTCCATGTCTGGCTGTACCCAAACATAGTTATATGCAAAGGTTATTGTCCAGCACCTGTAATGCAACTTAAATAATGAAAAAATAACAACATAACAAAAGACAATTAAAGAAAAGACTCAAAGACCAAAAGATATCATCATACGGACAATGAGGTTAAAACCTTTTGGAGTAAAGAAATCATACAGGCTGTGATGACATCAGCTTTGTCAGTCCAAGACGTCTTGAACTTTGGCAGAAGGATTGCAGCAGCAATAAGCTGTGGCTCCTCCATCATTTCTCCAAAGCCCTTTTGGAGACCTTTCTGAATGGCTCTGAGAAGTGGTAGGCACATTTGGCAAGATGCTTCCAGCCTTTGAAGTTTTGTTTTTAGTAAGAAGATCACTGTCAGCAGCCATTCCATATGCGTGTTGGTCTCAGACTGTAGAACGTTCAAAGCTGAGACCAAAGGCTTCATCACTTTGCAGTACTCTTTCAAGAAGGAAATGTATGCCGGGCTCAGCCTGAAAGATAAGGTAAGGTAAATGTAATACCTCTTAAAATTCTTTAAATATAAATAAAATAAATAAATATTACTGTAATAGGAAAACATTACAATTTCTACTCACATTTTCACTTTTAATTCTTCACACACATTTCTTATGGCATCCTCCCCCTTTCTTGTATGATACGTGTGATCCTCTCCACAGCCAGGTAAGTTGAGTTCCAACGTGTTTGATTTGGACGGATCAACTGCAGTTTGCACTCCTTCTCTACAACTTCAGCAGCTAAGGTTGACTGCCCCATTTTATTCCACACGGCTTGGCATTTGGCAAAAGGCGACCTGGACAAACTTACTATTTGTTTCTGCCAACGCAGAATCTGTTGTTGCGATGAGGTTCAGCAGGTGACATGCACATCGTTGATGCTGACGGAGTTGATATTCTAGGCTGCTGTCATTTTCCAGGATGGAATAGGGGCGGCAGGTAGCCTAGGGGTTCGAGTGTTGAGCCAGAAACTGAAAGGTCGCTGGTTTGAATATCCGAGCTGACAAGGTGACAAAACCTGTCGATGTGTCCTTGAGCAAGGCACTCAACCCTAATTTGCTCCAGGGGCTGACCCTGTAGGTAGCCTGTCATTGTAAATAAGAATTTGTTCTTAACTGACTTGCCTAGTTAAATAAAGTTTAAATAAATAGGTGTCTTGGTATGTAACCTGCTCTGCTGGCTCTTCTTGCTTATGGGCTTTATCTATCGCTTAAACCTAAGCTACGCCAAAACAACTGAAATACACCTTTGAGATGTTCCAGAAAGTCTTCTTGAGAATAGATACATTGAAAGCCTCCCACAAGATCCAAACTCTGAGAACCAAGTTACTCCCCTAAATCTGGGTTTCTTAAAACCATCTACCCACCCCATGTGCTTGTGGATTTTTTTATATTTTACTTGTAATGCCAAGGCCCAGTAGTAAACTCAGGCGGTTGGCAAACCCTGACCTAAATGGCAAGCATATAACATTGAAGGTGCAGCTCTTACCTACTGTAGGTAACCGAAGACTCAAATCAGAGAATGTATCAGTATGCTGTTCCGTGTTTACTTGTCGCTGGTATTTCTCTAGTCAAGTCATTGTGTTCTATTTTTGTTTAGGTAAGCCATCGATTGGGTGCATATATTTCATGATACTTTTTTGCTACAACACCTTGCTAAAACAAGGAGCAACAAAGTTGAATCATCTTGTAAAGAGTCCATGTTACTGGGGAAAGCAGCTGTTCTTTCCATAACACAAACTAAGCTACCCCAAAGAACTTAAATATACTTTTGAGGTGGAGAGGATGTTATTTGGGGGGCAACCCTGGCTTAAAAGGCAATTGTAACATTTTGAAGGTGCTTTTGCCTAGGTGACCTAAGACTTTAATCAGATGTGATGTTCTGCGTTTGCCGTTTGCTGATATTTCTCAGTCAGAATCTTTGTTGCAGAAACGGGTTCAATGCTTAATACAAAGTTTTATGTGTAATGCAAAGTTTACTCTAAGACTTGGCAGCCTTCTGAGTTTGCAAAGATAACTTTTTCTGCATAAGGGTAATTGTGGTTCCTAATTAACAATATCTGCTTTGTCTTTTATGAATCTGATCAAATCTCACCACTATTCAACCTCTTATTCATGATTTATTTGTCATGTGATAATTTGGGTGAGTTATCAGACGGATCAGAACCATCTGCTTTCAGTCCACCTTCATGGAGAAGCTGGACCAATACACGCCAAGACTGTTGTCCTTAAGGAGGTTCTTTAACCAAATGGGCAGGAAGTGTTACAGAGGGACAATGCCAAATTGTCCCCTAAACCTTACGCCCTTGAGAGGATTTGATTGTTAAACATAATATGTTTAACCATTGTACTACACAGGAAGGCAAAATAGAAGCACAAGCATTTCGGAACTAGAAGAAACTAGAAGCACAAGCATTTCGGAACTAGAAGAAACTAGAAGCACAAGCATTTCGCGACAACCGCGTTAACATCTGCTAAACATGTGTATGTGACCAATAACATTTGATTTGATTTGAGATTAGGAAGTAACAGCCACTTAAGGAATGAAACACTAGTCACTTTAATAATGTTTCCGTATCTTGCACTACTCATCTCATGTCTAACTGTACGCTATACTATTCTCGGTATCTTAGTCACCTAATCGTGTTTACATACATCACCAATCTTTTATGTGTATATTGTATACTTTAAAAGCTTACTATTCCACTGGATCTTAGTCCAATGCCGCCCTGACATATGTATATATTCTCAATCCTTTCTTATTTAGATTTATGTGTGTTATATGTTGTGAAACTGTTAGACATTATTGTTAGATATTACTGCACTGTCGGAGCTAGAAGCACAAGCATTTCGCTACACTCGCAATAACATCTGCTAACCATGTGTATGTGACCAATAAAATTTGATTTGATTTGAAAGTGATGTTATTATCAGATTAATAACCACTGTCAAATGTTCTCATGTTCATTCATTCTAGGCCTCAGATTTTCATTTTATCACATAGTCGGGCAGTTGTGAAGAAACAGCTGACACACGCACCACTATTAGCCAATCAATGATTCAATCATTTGACTAAAGCAGACCGTGTTGTAATAGGACCGTATGTTATCTGCCAACATAGAAGTTAAGAGAAGCAGTTAAGTCAGCCGGTAGTCTAGTGATTAAGAGCGTTGGTCCAGTAACCCAGAAATTGCTGGTTCAAATCCCTGAGGAGACTAGATGAAAAGTTGATCCTTGAGCAAGCCACTTAACCATAATTGCTCTTGTAAGTCACTCTGGATAAGAGCATCTGTCAAATTACAAAATTGTAATGGTTTTAAGCCCTAAAACATCTGAAGAACATAGGAGATATAGGAAGTGTGTCAACACTAAGTCATATGGTATTGAGGTGATCGTTAGTACTCATTGTTATGCACTGAAGGGGGCACAAAGGATTATGGGTCAATCAAAATTCAGCACTAAAGCAGTGATGTGGTGTGTTCATGTTTCGTTATTCTAGTTGATTTACAGCGGGTGAAATAAGTATTGAACACGTCACCATTTTTCTCAGTAAATATATTTCCAAAGGTGCTATTGACATGACATTTTCACCAGATGTTGGTAACAACCCAAGTAATCCATACATACAAAGAAACAACGAAAAAATAAGTTCAGAAATTAAGTTATGTGTAATAATGTGAAATGACACAGGGAAAAAGTATTGAACACATGAAGAAAGGGAGGTGCAACCCATAACTTTATTGAAGTTATGGGTTGTTTGTGTTCAGGGGATTGGGACAGTGTGAGTTTCAACAATGTCGTGACCGAACCTTATATAGCCGGGGTTCATGTTCCTTGTTGAATTGTTAAACAAAGTGTTACATTTTCCTGGGATTGTGCGGTGTAAGGAACAAAGGAATTGCATAAAATTCCAGTCTTTGTTTAACGCACTATTCTTCCGACCAAGCTCGCCACAGTATGTTCTCGTTCTCTAAAACTTCCATCCACCTCCATGTACCATCTGCCAGTGCTTTCTTAACATTATTCAACATGTTTTCATTAGCACAAGAGCATAACATTTGCACACTATAAACAAATATGTACTTCAGCCCCATTTGGTCTGAAAACTTTAAAAGTAATGAAAATGTCTGGAGAACACAGAAGGCTGAGTATTCACACGTGCTTGGAGCTACACAGTACAATTAACCTGTGTTGATGATTTTCATGGTACTCAAATCAGACCAAATGGGGATGATTTTCACGGTACTCACATCAGACAGAGGAATACAAATGAATGCCTCAAAGCTTAAACATCAACCTCCATAATATTCTGCAATACTGCACATTATAGATGGTCATCGTGTTAAGGGAACTGAAGTTGAGGAATCATGCATGATATTCACAATATACTGTATTTATCTGTCTACAACAGAGTTCAGTATGAATGCATTTCAGCATTTCTAAAGTGCATTGTTTGTGAATGTTTACTGTGTTGTTCTGTTGTTCTGCTTATCTTTTTTTAGGCACTTGGCACTGACCATACTGTATAACACAAGGCGCTCAGCAGAATACCATATTTTTTTTGACAATATTGCTTTCGCAATTCACACAAAACAAAATAATCCATGAAAAAAAATCACAGAGCACTTAAGCGCTAAAGTCTGGGAAGTTACAGGGCTGTGAATCCATCTCCGTGCTGCATCAGTGAACTAGCATTCCTACAGAGGAACACACGGAGTACGGGTCATTTCATAATTCACACGAGGGATCGATGTGACAGAATCTATGGGCTATTAGGCTATTATTCTGTAGCATTTATACGAGTGGTGTAGGCAGAAATCCGTGGATGTCAGGGCCAGCAAAAAAGTAAGTGATTAAACTGTCATAAAAGCTTAGCCTACCCTATACCCAAATGTAATCGATTGCACACAACAATCCATCTAAATGTGATTTCGCATTACAGACCAAATAGTCTTGTAAGCCTACGGAAATCAGACTAGAACATAATGCCCTGACATAACAGTAATAATCACAATAGGCAGCCATAGCTTAGACTAGAACAGTGGTCACCAACCTTTTCTTAGTCACTCAAGATGAGTGCAATTCTCTGCTGGGCGCTGGAGATAAAAGGCACCTACAGTGTATTGTGGGAAATGATCAATAGACTATAACGCCTAACTATAATGCATGGGCGGAGAAGCACAGGGCAAAGATCTATTTCCAATTAAATTAAATTCCTAAAAATTATAGGCTATTTACAATGAATGGAAATAACTAAAGTTTAATGCATTTGCCTATTTTGCAATAATAAGAGATAGTTTATATTCATATTTTCTCCAAGCATGCCTAACCCTTGCTAGAAATAACGTAGAGTCCCTTATTTAAAACTTGAGTCACAAGCTAGCTAGGCTATATGATAACACTGGTCAGAGGTCAGTTGTTGTAGCCTATTACTTGCGAGGCTCATCAGAGCATGAATTGAAGTAACTTATTTTTCATTTCACAGGACTTATGGTCATGTCTCAGTGGACGGAGAGAGTGCGAGTTAAAGTGGAAAAGTGTGTTTTATGATTTCAATCAATTTCAATCAGTGATTGATATAGAGCTGGACTGGAAGTGTTTCATGGCGAAATCACTGATATCAAATAACTTGGCAAATTCTCCAAAGTGAGCTTTCTTTGGTAATTTTAATTGTTTTTGCTAGCCAAGTTGGCTAGTGAGTCTAGCTAGCTAACGGTGAATAGCATATACAGTGTAGCCTAGCCTACACAGCGATAGCTACTGTTTACTGCACATGGTACACTACATCACCAAAGATATGTGGACACCCCTTTAATGAGTGGATTCGGCTATTTCAGCCACACCCGTTGCTGACAGGTGTATAAAATCGAATACACCGCCATGCAATCTCCATAGACAAACATTGTCAGTAGAATGGCCTTACTGAAGAGCTCAGTGACTGGTTTGTCGAGATCAGTGTGGAAGAACTTCCCATCGAACAACTTTGTGATTAATTGGAACGCCGACTGCGAGCCAGGCCTAATCGGCCAACACCAGTGCCTGACCTCACTAATGCTCTTGTGGCTGAATGGAAGCAAGTCCCTGCAGCAATGTTCCAACATCTAGTGGAAATCCTTCCCAGAAGAGTGGAGGCTGTGATTTTGGAATGAAATGTTAGACAAGCAGGTGTCCACATACTGGTCATGTAGTGTATCAGTGAGAAGTGACACGTGACTGAATCTTCCCATTCTTTTGAAATTGATAAGCTGATTGTTTTTTTTACAATGAGTTTTTATTGTTTTTTTTCCCAGTAAATAATCAAGTATAATTCAAAATCATTACATAGGACTAAAGGACATTGATTTTATGTACAGCACTAGATTTTATGTAAGATGTCCTTGAGTGTCCTGAAAGGCATCTGCCAAATAAATCTGCTCCCATAAATCTCATCCATGTTAAATCAAAGGGAAGAGTGAATATCTGAATGTGTTAGGTTAACAACATGGTAAATAACTCTCGCTGGCTTTTACCTGGGAGCTACTGTGGAGAGTATACTGTATACTGAACCAATACAGTATATAAAAGAAACATGGAACAATTTCAAAGATTTTACTGAGTTACAGTTCATATAAGGAAATCAGTCAATTGTAATACATTAATTAGGCCCTAATCTATGGACTTCACATGACTGGGAATACAGATATTCATCTGTTGGTCACAGAAACCTTAAAAAAAAGGTAGGGGCATGGATCAGAAAACCAGTCAGTATCTGGTGTGACCACCATTTTCCTCAAGCAGCACAAAACATCTTCTGCACATAGAGTTGATCAGGCTGGTTGATTGTGGCCTGCTGAATGTTGTCCCACTTCTCTTCAATGGCTGTGCGAAGTTGCTGGATTTTGGCGGGAACTGGAACACGCTGTCGTACACGCCGATCCAGAGCATCCCACTCATGCTCAATGGGTGACATGTCTGATGTGTATACAGGCCATGGAGGAACTGGGACATTTTCAGCTTCCAGGAATTGTGTACAGATCCTTGCGACATGGGGCCGTGTATTATAATGCTGAAACATGAGATGATGGAGGAGGATGAAAGGCACGGTATCAGGATCTCGTCACAGTATCAAATTGCCATCGATAAAATGTGTTTTATTTATTTGATTTTAACAGATAAATTGACTGAGAACACATTCTCATTTACAGCAACGGTGGCCTGGGGAATAGTTACAAGGGAGAGGAGTGAGGATGAATGAGCCAATTGGAGCTGGGGATGATTAGGTGGCCAGATTGGGAATGTATCCAGGACACCAGGGTTAAAACCCCTACTCTTACCATAAGTGCCATGGGATCTTTAGCGACCTCAGAGAGTCAGGACATCCGTTTAATGCCCCATCCGAAAGACGGCACCCTACACAGGGAAATACCCCCAATCACTGCCCTGGGGCATTGGGATATACTGACCCTCCAACACCACTTCCAGCAGCATCTGGTCTCCCATCCAGGACCGACCAGGCCCTCCAACACCACTTCCAGCAGCATCTGGTCTCCCATCCAGCACCGACCAGGACCAACTTTGCTTAGCTTCAGAGGAAAGCCAACAGTGAGATGCAGGGTGTGTTGTGTGACAAAACTGTACATTTTAGAATGGCCTTTTATTGTCCCCAGCATAAGGTGCACCTGTGTAATGATCATGCCTGGGATATTTTATTTCAGCTGATGAAACATGGGACCAACACTTTACATATATTTGTGTTCAGTGTAGACACCCAAGAAAACAACGCAGATGACTTTGAAGGACCTCTGATGAAATATTTACTCAGGCAATTGTCATAGGCTGAATACAGAACGTTATTGTAGGATGTCTTTACTATTTAGGTATAAACATGGATCGTATCGTCATAATACACAGTGATGAAGAACATTTTTATTTTCCATACAAATCTTATACATTTATGACGAGGGCTCTTTGTTGCAAGCAGGTGGATACTATCTGTGGATAGGCATTGCTAGATTAAAATTAACGTACAGTATTTCCACATGCATAGCTGCAGGAAGTAGGGGTGCAGAGGGGGGTACAGCACCCCCTGAAATATTTTTTTAAGAATTTGTTTTTCATAAAATGTAGTGCACTGGGAGTTTACTATTCTTGTATTAACGGACCGATATAGCCGTCTGTAGCGCTGGCTAAAAATACACCCGTTAGCAAAAACGTTTGTAGCACCCACACCCCCAAACTACTTCCCACAGCTAAGTCCACATGGGAGACTGATACTGTACCTAATGTAACAGCATGTATTTGTTTAGATTAACACATTTTCCTTTGTGCTTCGCATATATATTGCTAATACCCACATTCCATAGAGGGACTTTCCCTGCCTGCTCTGGAAGAGGCAGTACTTACGGTATTTAGCTTGGAAATCCTTTTTTAGACAAACCCCTGGCTTGAATGCTCAAACACAGAGGTATCTGAAGCAGTGAGCCTTTCGCCTACTGGTACAAAGATAGCAATCTCAGCCATGGAGTAGTGGCAGTGCCTCTCGCAACAGCACGTCTGTCACAGTTGCCTGGAGCTCTATACTGGAGAGAAGATGACAGAGAACCTAGAGACGTGAAAAGAGCAGACCGTTGGTATGGTGGGATGCAGAGGGGTGTGAGAGATGCTGAGGGGATTGTGGGGATGATAGAGTTCCCCTAGCATTCTATGTGGGGGCAGAGGGGGCAGAAGGCAATAAAACAAAAAATCAGTGCCACCTTTCCCATCTTATCACAGAAGAGGATTGTGGGAAGTATAATGCCTTGAAGGTGATGAACATGTTACGATGAAACATAGAGAGTGAGAGAGAGAGAGATAGAGATAATAGACTGTAATTCAGGCAGGGCAATGTCTGAAATGTCCTGTCTTCTTCTTAATGTGCTCTGCATCCGTCCGTCCCCACTGATCCGACAACCAGAGATGCGACTTACATGATTGAGAATCATTTGTGGCTGTCATGCATATCTCTCTCTCTCTAACTCTCTCTCTCTCTCTCTCTCTCTCTCTCTCTCTCTCTCTCTCTCTCTCTCTCTCTCTCTCTCTCTCTCTCTCTCTCTCTCTCTCTCTCACACGCTTCAGTACCCAGATGCACTGCTCTTTTACTCATCTGCCCCTGTGGCTCTGATTCACGCTCCCTGTGTCTTTCTATCATATTAACATGGCTGAATTTCTTTATAGAGGAGAAATATATAATTCACTATGCTTGGGTTTTTGTGTGTGGGCTAATATCCTAATTAAATCAGACACATGCTAATCCTGCAAATCCCCCCAAACAGCTGAAGACCATGTTAATTAGAGGCTCACGGCTCATTACACCATGTGACAACAATTAAAAGAAGAGCTGCTAAGTTTGGTTTGTGGGAGCTCTTGTACGGAGGGAGGCTCTCCCCTCCCTGGACCTCCTCAGGGGGATTAGAGAGAAACTGCTGTGTCTGGCAGGCAGCGCCACCAGGTGCACCCACAGATAGACATCCCTTTCAGAGGATTCACATGCTCTGAAACTGCACCAGGAACACAACTCAAGAAGGAGCATCACATGGAGCACAGTCCAGAGGAAAAGAGCAACCAGCACAAGGACGCTCCACTCAAAAAGCTGCACCACAAGGCAGAGCCACCAAGTGCACCCACAGATACAGTGCCTTCAGAAAGTATTCATACACCTCAACTTATTCCACATTTTGTTGTGTTACAGCCTGAATTCAAAATAAATTACTTTTTTTTTTCTCTCTCACACAATACCACATACTGACAAGGTGAAAACATGTTTTTAGAAATGTTTGCAAATTTACTGATGATGAAATACAGCAATATCTAATTTACATAAGTATTCACATCCCTGAATCAATATATGTTAAAATCACCTTTGGCAGCCATCACAGCTGAGCTTTGCACACCTGGAGTTTTTTAATTCTTCAAGCTATGCCAGTTGGTTGTTAATCATCGCTAGACAGCCATTTTCAAGTCTTGCCATAGATTTTTTGGCAGATTTAACCCAAAATTGTAACTAGGCCACTCAGGAACATTCAATGCCGTCTTAGTAAGCAACTCTGGTGTATATTTGTTGTTACTCCAATGGCCTTGTGTTTTAGGTTGTTGTCCTGCTAAAAGGTGAATTTGTCTCCCAGTGTCTGTTGGAAAGCAGACTAAACCAGATTTTCCTCTAGGATTTTGCCTGTGCTTAGCTCTATTCAGTTTCTTTTTATAAAAAAAAAACTCCATAGTCCTTGCTGATGACAAGTATAGCCATAACATAATGCAGCCACCACCGTGCTTGAAATGTGAAAAGTGGTACTCAGTGATGTGTTGTGTTGGATTTGCCCCAAATGTAATGCTTTGTATAACGCTTTGTATTCAGGACATCAAGTTAATTTCTTTGCCACATTTTTTGCAGTTGTACTTTAGTGCCTTATTGCAAACAGAATGCATGTTTAGGAATATTTCTATTATGTACGGCCTTCGTTCTTTTCCCTCTTGTCAATTAGGTTAGTATTTTGGAGTAACTACAATGTTGTTGATCCATCCTACATTTTTTCCTATCACAACCATTAAAGTCTGTAACTGTTTTAAAGTCACCATTGGCCTCATGGTGAAATCCCTGAGCGGTTTCCTTCCTCTCTGGCAACAGAGTTAGGAAGGACGCCTTTATCTTTGTAGTGACTGGTTGTATTGATACACTATCCAAAGTGTAATTAATAACTTCACAATTTTTACCCATCTACTAATAGGTGCACTTCTTTGCGAGGCATTGGAAAAACCTCCCTGGTCTTTGTGGTTGAATCTGTGTTTGAAATTCACTGGTCGACTGAGTGACCTTATAGAGATGAGGTAGTCATTCAAAAACCATGTTAAATACTATTATTGCACATAGAGTCCAACTTATTATGTGACTTGTTAAGCACATTGCTACTCCTGAACTTATTTAAGCTTGCCATTTCAAACGGGTTGAATAATTATTGACTCAAGACATTTCAGATTTTCCACAAAATGTGGAAAAGGTCAATACTTTCTGAAGGCACTGTAGTCTTCCCTTTCAGAGAAACTGCAGTCATTTCATCCACAACCCCCCAAGAAGTCGCCCTCATCCCCTAAAATTATTGCTGCTGTTTTCCCCTTTTACTGGAAGAGTAATCCCCTTACCATTTCACGTGGCCCCCAATTAAAATAACTCTCGTGGCCCCGAATGAAAATAACTCTCGTCATGGAGTTCGTCATTTGTTGATCGTCTCCCAGGAGCTTCTATCAATAGAGTCCAACCCACCTTGGTTCCTACCTTTGTTTATTTTACTTTTTAAAAATGTAACCTTTATTTTACTAGGCAAGTCAGTTAAGAACAAATTCATATTTACAATGACAGCCTATCCCGGCAAAACCCGAACGACGCTGGACCAATTGTGCACCGCCCTATGGGACTCCCAATCACGGCCGGATGTGATACAGGCTAGATTTGAACCAGGGACTGTAGTGACATCTTTTGCAATGAGATGCCGAGTGGTGCCTTAGACCACTGCACCACTCGGGAGCCCTGGTTCAAATTCAGGCTGTATCACATCTGGCTGTGATTTGGAGTCCCATAGGGGAGTTTTGTGTCAGTATAGTTTAACATGGAGCAGCAGGAGATGTGTGGAGAGACAGTCAGAGTCTAAATGTGTCCTTGGGCTGCTGTTGATTTAGAAGATTGCTGGAATTTATGGGGTTTAGTACCAGTGCCACCATTAGATACTCTTGATGACCCCTCCAGCAGCTCAGCTTCACATTTACCTCCTGCACTTCCACAATCATTAGGGGTCTTTATGGGTCTATGGATCAGTCCTGAGGTTTGCTCTTAAATCTTTCCTAAGGAGGATAAAAATATGAATTGTTACTGTGTGTTGGAATGCCACATGAAGCTAGGTCGAACTTAATAAACGTGTAACCAAGTATTAAATATGACATTGTAACTGGCTGTATCACAACCGGCCTTGATTGGGAGTCCCATAGGGCGGCCCACAATTAGCCCAGCAACGTCCGAGTTTGGCCAATGTAGGCCGTCATTGTAAATAAGAATTTGTTCTTAACTGACTTGCCAAGTTAAATAAAGGTTAAATAAAAAAGAAACTACAAAGTATTTCCACATCTTCAATATCAAGTTTATGTGCCTACTGTTTAATTTTTATTTTTTTAACATTCCTTTTGAAGCTGGCCAATGACCTTATACCGGCAGGATGGAATGTCTGCAGTGTCCTGACTTTCTGCCTCCAAGGGGCAAAAGCTCTAAGCAAAGTCCAACGAACAGACTGTATTGAGTGTTGTGGGCGGCACTATGAAGTTGAACCCTTCACACTGTCTGTGACGGTAACAAGTCGTGACAGGATCATCATACAGCACACTGTAGCCTTCTACAGCTGCTCAGTGGAAAAACAACTGTGCAAAACAAAAGCACAGCAATATAGCTAATTCAGCATGCAGAAACATGGAACAACAACTTATTAGAACCTGGGGATAAAGATAGATCTCATAATTCATAACTAAATTATCTATAATCTAAGTTGTTAACAATAAATTAGATTTAGAATTGTAATTTAGGATTGATAAAATAGAAAATGACATGCAATTTATTTTGTGAGATGAGATGAATAATGAACATGGTATGTTCGTGATAACATTTCTAAAAGAAGATTGCAAAACGGAACTTGACCACAACTGAAGTTACATGCTGTATTAGTCATTGAGCCTCAACACTCAAAAATACAGTGGGGAGAACAAGTATTTGATACACTGCGGATTTTGCAGGTTTTCCTACTTACAAAGCATGTAGAGGTCTGTAATTTTTATCATAGGTACACTTCAACTGTGAGAGACGGAATCTAAAACAAAAATTCAAAACATACAACATACAAACATACACTGCAAAATCGGCAGTGTATCAAATACTTGTTCTCCCCACTGTATATACTGTAGGTAGTGATTGAAGCTTAATGTTCAATTCAAAACTCCCTACTATCATATCTAAGCCAATATGAGACCAATCTCAGCGGAAATCAACTTGATTGGAGGTACACAACACACTCCCCGCCTCTTGTCATGAGTCATCCGTTCGTTACTGAATTTTTAACAGTGTAATTTGCATTAGGAAAAAAATGTCTTGCCCAGAACTAACTCAATATCTAGGTGTCAGATAAGAACGATGCTAACATCTTTTCAGCCGAATCTCAGAGTTCTATTTAACCGGGTCAGAAACTGGTTAACATTAGCTTTGCTTGTCCAAAGTCTTGTAGCCAGCCTCAGTAGCTAGCAATGTGCACGCTTGCTGGCATCAGAAAAACTCACCAGTTTAACATCCCTAATACATTTCAATACGCTCTTTCTCCTGTCTTCTTGACATTTTAATCCAAATGTGTGCTGATCAACAGTGCCAAACTAACAACTCTGCCATGTGTTGAATATTTGTCAACAACTCTGCCATCAGATTCAAACTGATACTGTACAAATAAACAAGGCTGTGATGTTATATAATTTCAACAAAACAATCTGTGGATGTAATATACTTTAGAATTGTATTGGGGACATACTTAAACTGTACAGCCAAACCTATGGAATGTGCACCCATGAAATGCAGTATCAGCCTACTCAATGACACTCACAGAACCCAACTATGTAGAGTTTACACAAATATTAGCATCTTAGCTCTAAGTGTGCCCCGCCGCTTAGGGCTGTGGTGGTCTGTGGTGGCAAAATTCTGCCGGTCTAAATGTAATTTACCATTAATTAACATAAACTTGTTTAGCCTCTCCAAGCCCCATGCATACTCCTCCTCCCCCTCCCTCCTCCCTCTCTGTGGATGACTTCATCAACCATTTTGAAAAGAAAGTTGACGACATCCGATCCTCATTTACTAAGCCTATTGACACCACTGGTCCTGCTCACACTGCCCAACCCTATGCTTTGACTTCTTTCTCCCCTCTATCTCCAGATGAAATCTTGCGACTTGTGACGGCTCTTCTCTGTGTCACGGAGGCTCTCCACACTGCTAAAGCTAACTCTCTCTCCTCTACCCTTATCCTTCTAGACCTATCTGCTGCCTTTGATACTGTGAACCATCAGATCCTCCTCTCAACCCTCTCTGAGTTGGGCATCTCTGGTGCTGAACACTCTTGGATTGCGTTCTACCTGACAGGTCGCTCCTATCAGGTGGCGTGGCGAGAATCTGTCTCCGCACCACGTGCTCTCACCACTGGTGTCCCCCAGGGCTCAGCTCTAGGCCCTCTACTATTCTCTCTATGCACCAAGTTACTTGGCTCTGTCATTTCCTCACATGGTCTCTTCTATCATTGCTAAAAAAGACAACACTCAATAAATTCTCTCCTTCCCCCTTCTGATAACCAGGTGGCAAATCGCATCTCTGCATGTCTGGCAGACATATCAGTTTGGATGTCAGATCACACTCAATGAATTCTCTCCTTCCCCCTTCTGATAACCAGGTGGCAAATCGCATCTCTGCATGTCTGGCAGACATATCAGTTTGGATGTCGGATCACACTCAATGAATTCTCTCCTTCCCCCTTCTGATAACCAGGTGGCAAATCCAGAACCTGCTGCTCTTCCTCCCAGGGAAGGACTGCCCACTCCATGATCTCGCCATCACGGTTGACAACTCCATTGTGTCCTCCTCCCAGAGTGCAAAGAACATTGGTGTGACCCTGGACAACACTCTGTCGTTCTCTGCTAACATCAAAGCGGTAACCCGATCCTGCAGGTTCATGCTCTACAACATTCGCGGAGTACGACCCTCACTTACACAGAAAGCGGCACAGGTCCTAATCCAGGCACTTGTCATCTCCCGTCTGGATTACTGCAACTCGTTGTTAGCCGGGCTCCCTGTCTGCACCATTAAACCCCTACAGTTTATCCAGAACGCTGCAGCCCGTCTGGTTTTCAACCTTCCCAAGTTCTCTCATGTCACCCCGCTTCTCTGCACACTCCATTGGCTTCCAGTTGAAGCTTTCATCTACTACAAAACCATTGTGCTTGCCTACGGAGCTGTGACGGGAACGGCACTCCCTTACCTTCAGGCTCTGATCAGACCCTACACCCAAACGAGGGCACTATGCTCATCCGCCTCTGGCCTGCTAGCCCCTCTAACTCTTCGGGAGCACAGTTCCCACTCAGCCCAGTCAAAGCTATTCGCTGCTTTGGCACCCCAATGGTGGAACAAGCTCCCCCACAATGCCAGGACAGCAGAATCACTGACCACCTTCCGGAGACACTTGAAACCCTACCTCTTTAAGGAGTACCTGGAATAGTAACAGTAATCCTTCTACTAACACCTGACTTATTTAACTTGCTATCACTAACTTTCCTCACAGTTGCTTGTTTAAGGAAATGCAATCGAGAGGTGGTTGTCCCATTGGCTGTTGAAGTTGAATGCACCAGTCTGTAAATCGCTCTGGATTAGAGCGTCTGCTAAATGACTAAAATGTAAATGTAAATACAAGCTGCATACATGCAGCTGATGTGCGCCTTTGGAACGTCTACATTTAAAAAAGTCTAATAAATCAATTTAATATGCACCATCACAATAACTAAAGAAACGTATTTCAGAAGAACAGAATATGAGTGGGTCTACTGTATGTTATCTGGATATGCTCCATGTCATAGGCTGTAGGATTATTAATTTAGCTGACAAGAAAGTCCTGTGACATTATTTTATATTATATGATTTTACAGTAAGACGAGTGCCTTCGGGAAGTATTCAGACCCATTGACTTTTTCAAAACAAATTTACATTACAGCCTTATTCTAAAATGGATTCAATAAAAATAATCCTTAGCAATCTACACACAATAGCCCATAAGGACAAAGAGAAAGCAAGGTTTTTTTTTTAAATGCTGGGAAATTTATTAAAATGTACATAAGTATTCAGCCCCTTTGCTATGAGACTCAGAATTGAGCTCAGGTTTATCCTGTTTCCAATGATCATCCTTGAGATGTTTCAAAAACTTGATTGGAGTCCACCTGTTGTTAATTCAATTGATTGGACATGATTTGGAAAGGCACACACCTGTCTATATAAGGTCCCACAGTTGACAGTGTATGTCAGAGAAAAAACCAAGCCATGAGGTCGAAAGAATTGTCTGTAGAGCTCCGAGACAGGATTGAGTTGAGGCACAGATCTGGGGAAGGATACCAAAAAATGTCTGCAGCATTAAAGATCCCCAAGAACAGAGTGGCCTTTATCATTCTTAAATGGAAAATGTTTGGAACCACCAAGACTCTCCTTAGAGCTGGCCGCCTGGCCAAACTGAGCAATCGGGGGAGAAGGGCCTTTATCAGGGAGGTGACCAAGAACCCGATGGTCACTCTGACAGAGCTCTAGAGTTCCTCTGTTGAGTAAAAGGCACGACAGCCTTCTTGGAGTTTGCCAAAAGGCACCTAAAGGACTCTCAGACAATGAGAAACAAGATTCTCTGGTCTGATGAAACCAATATTGAACTCTTTGGCCTGAATGCCAAATATCATGCTGTGGGGATGTTTTTCAGCAGCAGGGACTGGGAGACTAGTCAGCATCGAGGGAAAGATGAACGGAGCAAAGTACAGAGATCATTGATGAAGACCTGCTCGAGAGCACTCAGGACCTCAGACTGGGGCGAAGGTTCACCTTCCAACAGGACAATGACCCTAGGCACACAGCCAAGAAAATGCAGGAGTGGCTTTGGGACAAGTCTCTGAATGTCCTTGAGTGGCCCAGCCAGAGCCCAGACTTAAACCCGATCGAACATCTCTGGAGAGACCTTGTTGTAGTTTGGGACCTGCTTCAAGTAATATCGGACAAGTTGTGGTCATGATCCAATATACTTTGAAATTAGCATTGCTAAGTAAAGGAGTATTTGGTGAAAAGGTTTGAAGTCATCCTTATATTATTGAAATACAAATGTAATGCTTTTTCATCCATTTTGGCCTTATCTCGTACCATTAACTGCTTTCAGACCTAGTCATGCTGATCAGGGTGAAATTCAACGGTGAATAAAAAATGTCAAGATCATTGACCTAACACTTGAAAACCTTTTGATTGGAGGTCAACTTTAAATTTGTGATTGGAAATAAATATATTGTTTCATTTACAAGTCAGTCTGATTACTCTTACCACTATGATTGCAATTCTAATTGTAGGTTATTTTAATGTTTGTCTCAGCTTTCCTGAAATTGTAATTCCTTCTTCAATTGAATTCAAAATTCTTTTTTTTTTTACTGCTAATAGAGAGCATACTGAAGAAAAAGCCTGGTGGAGAGGTTGTCATCAAGGAATACTCCAAAAATAAAAGCCTGACTGACTGCACCAGACAAAAGATGATCAACATTCTTGTTTCGGCGATGACAGACTCACGGGTAAGTTTAAAGGAAAGATTCATAATGAAAATAGTTGAGCATTACTTGCTCCCATATCTGCTGAATGTTAAAAATGACTTCTGTATCAGTATCTCAGTCACATGATTGGTTAGGCTACTGCTGACCATCCACTGCTATTGGTAGAAGATTTCTCTCGTATCAAACTCGATGGGCATGACACTGCTTCAAAAATCACTCCTGATATTTAGCTGACTGGGGACCAATGTTGCTAAACATAAAATTATATTCTTGTCAGGACATCACCACGCGCACTCTGAGAAACATTTGCACAAGGCATCGTCTCCTTGTTCCCATATCTGAACGATAGGTAAGTATACATTACAACTGATAAAGGGTATCTGTTTAATTCGTCTGGTATGGTATCTGAGCAACTTAGTTATTAGTTTTTTCTTTCAAGATTAGTAACCATGTTCATTTTGTAAAGGAACATTATTACGACCCTAATAGTGGAGAAGGGTAGCTCTCGTATAGAATCAAAACCGTTCAGAGGAATTTGGCTTCATCTGAGAAATGGCCCACTCAACTATACTCTGGAGGGCCAACTGCTAAGAGGGCGTCCAGTCCATACACTTTGGTTACCCTGAGTGAAGACCAGTGCAGAGAGGCCAATTCTCTTATGAAGCATTCTTCTGATGAAGAAACAGTCAAACAAGATGAAATGTACTAATATGTTAAATTAGTTTTGATTTAGAATGGCCCATTATCAAACGGGCAGGGAAAAAAAGTAATGTCATCATATGAATAGCAAATCAAACGGAGGCCAAGAGCTTTCCTTCTGATCTGTTTTTCAATGATGCCGGGTAGGCTACTTCGGTTTCTATAGCAGAGCTGTGCATAATATGAGCAGCTGAGAAATATAAAAACACTTATTTCACTCCACCCATCAACCACTGTTTGAGGCTCTCGGTGCGTGATATGCCATGGCCTCTCCAACTCTATTCCTGCATAAACCCAGGGCTTAATTTCGTGAACATCAATAGTAATGTTTTAGCAAAAGGAATATATTCCAGTAAACAGTTGACAACCCCTCTGCGCGCTCGAGAAGGGAATAAAGGAGTGAGAGGAGGAGATGGAAACACATGGTGGTGAGATATTCTCAGAGCCGGGTGGCCCTATAAACTTACTAGCAAGTTGCGTAGGGCACCGCAAAATACGCAAGGGCTCCGCGTTCCCCTCTTGTCAACTTCGATGAGTGGATGAAGCAGAACTATCTTCCTGGTCACGAAAATATACAAAAAATAACACCATGAGAGTGAATTGCGAGAACAGCAGTCAGGTAAACTTGTGTTCTCTCCTCTCCAAGTTTGACGTCAGCAAATAACAGCAAGGTTAAGTTGATGTGCTAGCTTGCAGTGCATCTCTCTCTAGTCTGTCTGTCTTGCTAACCTAGCTGGGCAGTGCATCTCTTGGTCTGTCTGTGTCTTGCTTGCTTGCCAGCCACTTCCAGGTCTGTGTTCAGTGACTTTGTGCCTGACAAAAGTGAGAGTGAAATACCACTATTTATTATGTTTGATAAACGCCAAAGGGCAACGGTGTTTATAAACTGCAGCTCGGAAAAGATAACTGCGTCGCGCGTGAACATGGGTTCATATGCCCGTGCACGAAATTATACTTTCCAGCAGCAACCTCTGTTGGGACCAGTCCAGACAATATATGGGCGTGATGGCACTCCTCATAGGCGCACATAATTTTCAAACAAGACAATGATTATCTTGTCTCTCAGTCAAGGTTTAGTTACAACTCTGGACTAATGCAAGATGGAAAGCAATGGATTGACATTGACTATTGATTTAGATATTGAATTTAAAATGTTGATTAGCTGGGCATACTGGGCAATATGGATGCACATCTCTCAGTAAATAATAACCATCAAGTATTCAGTCAAGCCATAGTATAAATAGTATTTTATATTTGAAAATGTATAAAAGGAAATCTGGGGGAGCCAGTTTGAATAGGCCAGATACAGCTGATACAATTAAAATTAGTATTGTTATCTATAATTTACAGGTGCTATACTTAAGTTTGTCAGTAGAGGAGCAGCTGGATCATCATCCAGTATAAGCACAGACTCAGTTGATCCACATCCAGCCTCAGCCACTACTAACACAGACCCAGTACAGCCGGCTTCAGCAAATACTAACACAGACCCAGTACTGGCAGCTTCAGCAAGTACTAACACAGACCCAGTACAGCCATCTTGAGCAAGTACTATCACAGATCCAGGTGAAGTACAGCCAGCATCAGATACAAGCAGCTCAGACCCTAATAGAACAGTTGCTGCTCCACCAAATGACCCAGCAGACTTTATGAGGACTGAGTTAGTGCGCAGAGGTCCATTCAAACCAGGACTGGATTCTTCTTACCCTAAAGTAGAAGAGATTTCCATTCAGGTTTATTACAGAGACAGCTGTCAAATGTGGAAAAGATTACCAGGAGCTGGCTTTCATACTCAATCAAAAACAACACTGTGTAAGCTATTTTCAACAAAAGACTATAAAATAATAAAGGAAGGCGTGAATGACTGGTCGAATATCAACGCCATTCTCAAAAACCATGAGGGTAGTCCTGAACACAAACAATATGATTAAGTGGAGAGAACTTAATCTGCGCCTAAATCGGGGACAGACTCTTGACCAGGTACAAATGACAATTTTGGAGGCTGAAAGAAAGAGATGGTGGGATGTCCTTACACATTTATAAATATCTCCCAGTCTCTGGCTGAAAGTAACCTAGCATTCAGGGATTCATCAGGCAAACTCTTCCAAACAGATAATGGAAACTTCCTAAAAGAGGTTGAATTACTGGCAAAATTTTACCCTGTTATGGAAAATCATCTCAGCAAAATGTAAGATGGAGAGACACATGCTCATTAACTTGGGAAGTGCACAAAGAATGAGCTGATACAGATTGTGAGTGACAAGATTCTGGAAGCAATAGTGACTCAAGTTAATGACTCAAAGTACTTCTCCATTATCTTGGACTGTACACCTGACATTAGTCACCAGGAGAACATGTCCATTATTCTGAGAAGCATGGCTTTAAAGGGAAAGCCAGAGATCAAGGAGCACTTCCTCGGCTTGGTGAATGTTTAGGTTAGGCTTGAATCTGTCCACTGTCATCTTAGATAGCTGAATGAGCTGAAGATTCCATTTGAAGATTGCAGAGTGCAAGCTTATGATAATGGGGCCAACATGAAGGGCAAGCATCAAGGAGTAAAAAAGAGAGCTGTGTGCGTCCCATGTGGAGCACATACCCTAAACCTTGTCATTGCAGATGCTGCCAAATCTTCAAAAGATGCAGTTGGGTTTTTTGGGCATGTGCAAAAGCTCTTCACCTGCTTTTCAGCTGGCACACAAAGATGGAGTGTTTTGAAGAAACACGTGAACATAACTGTGAAGTCATGAAGTGACACAAGATGGAAGAGTAGGCTCCAAAGTGTTCATGCAATCAGGTATCAGGCATCTGAGGTTTGGGAGTTATTACTGGAAGCCAGACAGACGATAAACGATCCTGTGGCCAAAGTGGAGGCACAAGCACTTGCAGAGAAAGTTGGGTCCTACAGCTTCTTGATTTGCTGTGTCGTATGGTGTGAGATACTGACAATGACAAACAAGGTGAACAAGCTGCTCCAATCTGACTCAATGCAGTTGGATATCACTGTGAATTTAATCTCAAATGCAATGGCCTCTCTCACTACATACCGGGAAACTGGATTCATCAGGCAAACTCTTCCAAACAGATAATGGAAACTTCCTAAAAGAGGTTCAATTACTGGCAAAATTTGACCCTGTTATGGAAAACAACAGAAAACAGCCAAAAGCATTTGTGAAAAAATGAATGTGGAGGCTTTTCTGAAAGAGAGGAGACAGAAACAGCAAGAGGAATTTGAGCTATGATACTCCTGATGAACCAGTGACTGATGCACTGAAAAACCTTGAAGTCAACTACTTCAACATTGTGGTTGACTCTGCTGTGACAACCATGGATGAGAGATTTGAAACACTCAACCAGGTGAAAAGCAAATATGGAGTGCTGCTGAACTTCAGCACTGCCTCTCAGATGTCCAGTGAATCTTTAAAGGCTCACTGCGTGGAAGTTGAAAACACTCTAACCTTCAGAGATGACTGTGACATCAGTGGAATGGATCTGGCACACAAGATTCAGAATTTACCTGATCTGCCATCAGATAAGATGACTATCTTTGATCTGCTTTTTATTTCTCTGTGAGAAAAACCTGAAGGAACTCTATCCTAACCTTTGGATAGCCCTAAGAATTGCAGTCACCCTACCAGTAACAGTAGCATCGGCAGAAAGGAGCTTTTCAAAATTAAAGCTTATCAACTCTCATTGGTAGTATAACAATATAATGTGTTCACAGATGCATGAGATGCAGAGAGACCTGGCACTTAACACATCCACTAATAAGGAAGCGATTACTAATAATACAGTACAGCACTAATGTCCACTAATCGCAACACATGTGTCACTGATGAACTCTTCCTCAACTCTGCCTATTTCTACAGATGGACTGGAGATGCTTTTGCCAGACGTCAGCCTCAGTCGTTTGATAGGGAGACCATAATTGGGTAGGTTTTTATCTGACCTGTTGAAACTTCAACACAGATATCAGATAAATATGTATCAGATATGACCTATCCTAACTGCCATTGGTAATAGAACAGTAACTCAGTATGGAGCCAGCACACAGAGACTTGCAAGACGATGTGATGAAGTTTAGACTGACAGACGGTTCTGATGTCTCTGAATGGATAGAGCCCTGTCCCTGGCATTAACATTTGGCTTGTATTGTCTTTTTTAAATTATTGAATTGAATGGTATCTATCACAGATCCAGGTGAAGTACAGCCAGCATCAGATACAAGCAGCTCAGACCCTAATAGAACAGTTGCTGCTCCACCAAATGACCCAGCAGACTTTATGAGGACTGAGTTAGTGCGCAGAGGTCCATTCAAACCAGGACTGGATTCTTCTTACCCTAAAGACAAGTGTAGAAGAGATTTCCATTCAGGTTTATTACAGAGACAGCTGTCAAATGTGGAAAAGATTACCAGGAGCTGGCTTTCATACTCAATCAAAAACAACACTGTGTAAGCTATTTTCAACAAAAGACTATAAAATAATAAAGGAAGGCGTGAATGACTGGTCGAATATCAACGCCATTCTCAAAAACCATGAGGGTAGTCCTGAACACAAACAATATGATTAAGTGGAGAGAACTTAATCTGCGCCTAAATCGGGGACAGACTCTTGACCAGATACAAATGACAATTTTGGAGGCTGAAAGAAAGAGATGGTGGGATGTCCTTACACATTTATAAATATCTCCCAGTCTCTGGCTGAAAGTAACCTAGCATTCAGGGATTCATCAGGCAAACTCTTCCAAACAGATAATGGAAACTTCCTAAAAGAGGTTGAATTACTGGCAAAATTTTACCCTGTTATGGAAAATCATCTCAGCAAAATGTAAGATGGAGAGACACATGCTCATTAACTTGGTTAGGATAGAGTTCCTTCAGGTTTTTCTCACAGAGAAATAAAAAGCAGATCAAAGATAGTCATCTTATATGATGGCAGATCAGGTAAATTCTGAATCTTGTGTGCCAGATCCATTCCACTGATGTCATCAGTCAATATGTGGAGGGAGAGAACCTGTGTATTATGCACCAGGATCAGGGAACTCACACCCCCAATCCTAAGAAACCTGCCTACACATACTATAGTTTGAGGTACAATACAAACATAGATACTGTAGTAGGTCAACCTTGGTAGAGCATGGGTGGAGTAGGCATTGTGGTGCTCATGTAAATTCCTTTCTTTTTCACTTTAAGACGAACGTCTTCTTGAGTTTGAGTTCTCACTTAAAACATTGTTTTTTGTTTTTAATAATACAAATTATTTTCCCACCTTACCCCAAAACACACACCAGGCTCAGAACTCTAGAACACATCAATGCTAAGACTGGAATTAATTTTATGCCCTGCTCTTTCACAGGAAATGTGCAGGTTACTTAGAATGGCTTGCAGCACAAAATAGGATAGATAAAAATAGTACACTTTTCGTCCAGATGGATAATGTCAATTACAGTCTTTGAAAAGGCTGCCAAAGAGAATCAACAGCTTTCACTTCAATCGGAGACTCATCTCTGCCAAGCATCTCCTGTGCACATACGGGCAAGTTTAGCAGTAGGAGTAGACGTGGGTGGACGTCTATTTTAATACATCCATTGAATATACACCATCACACAGACATACATTATTAATTTGTTTAGGAAGTATGCCATATTTTTGTTGATTCTGTTACTGGTCTGTGCAGCCTACACCGAGTATACAAATAATTAAGAACACCTTCTCTTTCCATGTCATGGACTGACCAGGTGAATCCAGGTGAAAACTATGATCCCTTATTGATGTCACCATAAATCCACTTCAATCAGTGTAGATGAATCAGAGGAGACAGGTTAAAGAAGGATTTTGAAACAATTGAGACATGGATTGTGTATGTGTGCCATTCAGAGGGTGAATGGGCAAGACAACATTTTTTAGTGCCTTTCAACAGGGTATGGTATGTGCCAGCTGCACCGGTTTGTGTCAAGAACTGCAACCAGAGCCGGTCCTGACCTCCCTGGGGCCCTAAGCAAAAATTCTGCTAAGGGGCCCTCCTACCTGACCTGTGAGCCATGTAAACCATTTGCCATTTGCCACACAGTCACACCTGACACCCCAGTGCTCCCACTACAATCCTCCCTCATTTAAAACAGTTTGCTCCATCTGTCGGTCTAAGAATAAGTAGACCTATACAGAACAGAATGAGGTATAAACAAACAATATTTATTGAATATAATATTTTCTATAGAATCTTAAGGTAAGTGAATATTAACATAAACATAAATAAGAAATTGTAGAAAATATAAAATGTAGAAAATAATAAAATATAACACTGATCTTTGTCTCTGCTTCCTGGTAATTAGTCCATCCTCACAATATTATACTATTAGCTTTGTCTATACAATGTAAACATAAGCCTATAGGCTATGGCTGCAGCTATACTGTATGTCTCAAAATAGTAAAATAAAACCTATACAGCTGTGTGATTAACTTTGGTTCCCTCTACAGCCTGTGCATTTTCAGCATCAGCATGGGCACCAGTCTACCTGTACTGTCTGGAAGAAATTCAGAAAGTATGTCACATAGTTAGTTAAGCAGTCATTTACACAAATGCACTTCTGCCATACAATCTTAAATGTTACTAAGAGTATAAACATTTGATTATTTACATTTAATTTTGAAAAGCTCCTCTCTGCCGATGCTACTGTTACTGGTAGGGTGACTGCAATTCTTAGGGCTATCCAAAGGTTAGGATAGAGTTCCTCCAGGTTTTTCTCACAGAGAAAGGAAAGCAGCTAAAAGGCAGTCATCTTATCTGATGGAAGAACAGGTAAATTCTGAATCTCGTGTGCCAGATCCATTCCACTGATGTTACAGTCATCTCTGAAGGTTAGAGTGTTTTCAACTTCCATGCAGTGAGCCTTTAAAGATTCACTGGACATGTGAGAGGCAGTGCTGAAGTTCAGCAGCACTGCATGTTTGGTTTTCACCTGGTTGAGTGTTTCAAATATCTCATCCATGGATGTCACAGCAGAGTCGACCACAATGTTGAAGTAGTTGACTTCAAGGTTTTTCAGTGCATCAATCACTGGTTCATCAGGAGCCTCATAGCTGAAATGCCGTTTTCTGTTTCTCAGTCTCCTCTCTTTCAGAACAGCCTCCACATTCATTTCTTCACAAATTATTTTGGCTGTTTTCTGGGCCTCAGAGAATCCAGTTTCCTGGTATGTAGTGAGAGAGGCCTTTGCATTTGAGATTAAATTCACAGTGATATCCAACTACATTGAGGCGGATTGGAGGAGCTTGTTCACTTTGTTTGTCATTGTCAGTATCTCACACCATACGACACAGCAAATCAAGAAGCGGTAGGATCTTCCTCTGCAAGTGCTTGTGTCTCCACTTTGTCCACAGCATCGTTGATCGTCTGTCTGGCTTCCAGTTATGCCACCCGAACCTCAGATGCCTGATACCTGACTGCATGAACACTTTGGAGCCTACTCTCCCATCTTGTGTCACTCCATGACTTCAAGGTTATGTTCACGTGTTTCTTCAAAACACTCCATCTTTGTGTGCCAGCTGAAAAGCAGGTGAAAAGCTTTTGCACATGCATCTGTTGACGATTTGGCAGCATCTGCAATGACAAGGTTTAGAGTATGTGCTCCACATGGGACGAACATGGCTCTGGGATGTTTTTTTAGCAGTCTGGCTTGTACTCCTTGGTGCTTGCCCTTCATGTTGGCCCCATTATCATAAGCTTGCCCTCTGCAATCTTCAAATGGAATCTTCAGCTCGTTCAGCTTATCTAAGATGACAGTGGACAGATTCAAGCCTGTTGTAACCTCAACATTCACAAAGCCGAGAAAGTGCTCCTTGATCTCTGGCATTCCCTTTAAAGCCACGCTTCTCAGAATAATGGACATTTGCTCCTGGTGACTAATGTCAGGTGTACAGTCCAAGATAATGGAGAAGTACTTTGAGTCTCGTACTTGAGTCACTATCGCTTCCAGAATCTTGTCACTCACAATCTGTATCAGCTCATTCTGTGTGCGCTTCCCAAGGTAATGAGTATGTGTCTCTCCATCTTAAATTTTGCTGAGATGATTTTCCATAACAGGGTCAAATTTTGCCAGTAATTCAACATCTTTTTAGGAAGTTTCCATTATCTGGTTGAAAGAGTTTGTCTGATGAACCCCTGAACGCTAGGTTTCTTTCAGCCAGAGACTGGATGATACTTATTAAACGTGTAAGGACATCCCACCATCTCTTTCTTTCAGCCTCCAAAATTGTAATTTGTATCTGGTCAAGAGTCTGTCCCCGATTTAGGCGCAGATTAAGTTCTCTCCACTTAATCATATTGTTTGTGTGTTCAGGACTACCCTCATGGTGTTTGAGAATGGAGTTGATATTTGACCAGTCATTCACGCCTTCCTTTATTTTTTTGTAGTCTTTTGTAGAAAAGAGCTTACAGAAAAAACAATACACAGTGTTGTTTTTGATTGAGTATGAAAGCCAGCTCCTGGTAATCTTTTCCCCATTTGACAGCTTTCTCTGTTATAAGCCTGAATGGAAACCTCTTCTAGACTTGTCTTTAGGGTAAGAAAAATCCAGTCCTTGTTTGAATGGACCTCTGCGCACTAACTCAGTCCTCATAAAGTCTGTTAAGACTGGGGGCCAATCTGCTGGGTCATTTGGTGGAGCAGCAACTGTTCTATTAGGGTCTGAGCTGCTTGTATCTGATGCTGGCTGTACACCTCTGGTTGTGTTAGTACTGGCTGAGGCTGCCTGTACTTCACCTGGATCTGTGTTAGTACTTGCTGAAGATGGCTGTATTGGGTCTGTGTTAGTATTTGCTGAAGCCAGCTGTACTGGGTCTGTGTTAGTACTTGCTGAAGCTGCCCGTACTGGGTCTGTGTTAGTATTTGCTGAAGCCGGCTGTACTGGGTCTGTGTTAGCTTAAGTATAGCACCTGTAAATTATAGATAACAATACTAATTTTAATTGTATCAGCTGCATCTGGCCTATTCAAACTGGCTCCCCCAGATTTCCTTTTATACATTTTCAAATATAAAATACTATTTATACTATGGCTTGGCTGAATACTTGATGGTTATTATTTACTGAGAGATGTGCATCCATATTGCCCAGTATGCCCAGCTAATCAACATTTTAAATTCAATATATAAATCAATAGTCAATGTCAATCCATTGCTTTCCATCTTGCATTAGTCCAGAGTTGTAACTAAACCTTGACTGAGAGACTAGATAATCATTGTCTTGTTTGAAAATTATGTGCGCCTATGAGGAGTGCCATCACGCCCATATATTGTCTGGACTGGTCCCAACAGAGGTTGCTGCTGGAAAGTATAATTTCGTGCACGAGCATATGAACCCATGTTCACGCGCGACGCAGTTATCTTTTCCGAGCTGCAGTTTATAAACACCGTTGCCCTTTGGCGTTTATCAAACATAATAAATAGTGGTATTTCACTCTCACTTTTGTCAGGCACAAAGTCACTGAACACAGACCTGGAAGTGGCTGGCAAGCAAGCAAGACACAGACAGACCAAGAGATGCACTGCCCAGCTAGGTTAGCAAGACAGACAGACTAGAGAGAGATGCACTGCAAGCTAGCACATCAACTTAACGTTACTGTTATTTGCTGACATCAAACTTGGAGAGGAGAGAACACAAGTTTACCTGACTGCTGTTCCCGCTTTTCACTCTCATGGTTTTTCCACCACCCAAAGGACATCCAGCCAATTTAACACAACTGTGGGAAGCATTGGAGTCAACATGGGCCAGCATCCCTGTGGAACACCTTTCAACACCTTGTAGATTCCATGCCCTGACGAATTGAGGCTGTTCTGAGGGCAAAAGGGCGGGTGCAACTCAGTATTAGGAATGTGTTCTTAATGTTTAGTATACTAAATTTATATGCTACATGGCTGCAGACAATACACACTTAGGCTACCCTGATCACAGTCAACAACATATATTTTACAGTAGGATAGGAATATAATGAAATAAAATATAAATAATATTTTTCCCACACAACTTGCGTCACTACAATGTGTGAAATCGCTGTCATATAAAAAAAAAAGTGATAGCCCATGCTTTTTTGATCCACGTTTCATCTCTTTCCTACCCTCACTCCGCTTTGCAGGCGTAGTATCTTCATCATGATACCAATAGAAAATAATACCAATCTATATTTTCAAAAGCAAGTGTCTCGTGTTCATATTTTACAACCTCCTTTTTGGAGTTGCCTTTACGCAACCGAGTAAAATAATAGGCCTACACTTGATTTAGGCGACATTATCGCATCCTAAATGTTTCTGATCAGTGATAGATGTGCAAACGAATAGATGCGATATATACCACCTCCATTTATTTTCCCTGGCAGAGACTTAAACAAATATACAGACGGAGATTAATTGAAACAAAATCACATTGATTGATCAAGACAAGTCACGGGATTAGGCTACTAAAGTGACTGCGAGTGAAGAGTAAAATAATCCACTTGTTAAACTACATAACGGGCTGGAAAAATGTTCTGATCCGCGTTAATAAATGATCCAATGAGCAGCACTCACCTCAATTTAGCTAACATTTCCACAGCCTAATTCTAGCTTAATCAATATCCAAATGGAGATTCAGTGAAAATACAAATCTGACATTGATTGATTTATCAAAACGAGTCCCTATGCTTATCTCAAAGCAGCGCAATTGGTGCTGAAATAGCAGAACACACGCGGTAGGCCATTGCTTCAAATGTATTATAACAATTGGATGACTTTGGGAGTTACAGTAAGCAACCATTTGAAGCCTTCCAATTTCATTAGCCTACATTACTCCAATATTTTCACCATACAGTGATATTTATTCACACAGTGATTATTTATGGGCCCATCGAGTTGTTAAGAAAACAGTGCGTTTGGTGGGCTATGCGAAGAGATGGGTGAAGTGAAATGCGTCGCAAAGTTTAGAACTTCCAAGAAGATAGGAGTAACAGGCGCTGCCTAGCAACCATCAGCATTACGGCTACATTTCATATCAAGCCATAGGCAGAACTTTATCTCAATCATAGGTCGGTTGGCTTTGCTGCTGCAATAACTTTCATTTATAAAGAAAAAGTCAGCAAAATGTTGGCAGAGAAACGTCTTGGTTTGAAAGGTGTATAAGACAAAACTTCACACCTATGGGCGATACCATGTGACTAGAAAAGAGCTCTCTCTCTCCCTCATTCTCTTACATCCTGACCTCTCTTAACGCCTAGACCTTCTGTTGCTAGTCGTCTCGCCTGAAGGAGAGAGAACTTATCCTTAGGCCTACCAAGGGGCCTTCGCTTTTCATGGCAAGAACTAGTAACTGATAAGACAGAAAAAGTACCTTTCAGGTAAAGAGTACCTGCAATTAAGTACACTTTAATTGGGACCAGGGCCGGTTCCAGGAATAAGTGACATAAGCGGTCCCGGTTTATATTAACATGGCTGCCTGGCAGTGTGTAGTTATATTATCATTTCTTTAAAGGGGGGAATATTCTCTATGCCTGGGTTTTGTGTGTGTGTGTGCTAATATCATACACATACTAATCCTGCAAACAGCTGAAGACCATGTTAGAGGTTCACGGCTCGTTACACCATGTGACAACAATTAGAAGAGCTGCTAAGTTTGGTTTGTGGGAGCTCTTGTACGGAGGGAGCCTCTCCCCTCCCTGGACCTCCTCAGGGGGATTTCCCTCGCTCATATCATACGCATTTTTAGCTACAGAAGTATTTCTCTGTATAGTATAGCTAACCATCCAACATCCACCAATGTATAGTGTACATATTCAGCCAACCACCCCATACTTGTCAGAACCAGGACTTGAACTCGGGTCTCTGGTGTGAAAGTCAGACTCTCAATCCTTGAGCCACAGGAGAATGGTGAACCCAATAGTAAGACGCACTAAGGAGAACTTGAGATGCCAAAAAATGGTTTAATAAAAGTTCAGGCAATAGTCCGTAGCTGGAGCAAAAACAGCAAAAGGTAGTACTCAAAAAACAAAACCATCCCTAAAGGGGATTCCAAACATTATTCCAAAAATACAAAATTTCTTAAAGCAAAAAACTCCAGAGGAAAAGTCCACAAAAATAAAGTAGAGAAGGGAATAATCCATAGACAAAAGAAAATACAATATCTCAAGAGCACTTACTCAGGCAACTGGCTTCAGGACAACTAAACACCAAGCAAAGAATCTATGAGACAGAGTCACTTAAATATACACAGCAGACGAGACACATGTGAATCTAATAACACTGATTACCAGCTGAGTAAGCTGGGCCTGAGGGTAACATGAGGACCTCTAGAGGTCAAAACACAACATGACAGCAAAATACTGACAGGACCCCCCCCCCTAGGAACGGCTCCTGACGTTCCTCCCAGGACGACCAGGTCTACAAGCATGAAAGTCCCGAATTAACTTTGGGTCCAAGATGTCTCTGGCAGGAACCCAGGAGCGCTCCTCTGGGCCGTAGCCTTCCCAGTCCACAAGATACTGAAGTGACCCTCGCACATGACGGGAATCCAGTATACGGTGGACCGTGAACGCTGGTTGACCTCCAACAATGCGAGGAGGAGGAGGGGGTTTACCTGCCGGAGCAAAGGGAGAAGACAAAACAGGTTTTAGAAGGGAGACATGAAAAGTAGGGTTAATCTTTAGAGACCTAGGTAAGTATAAACGGTAAGTAACAGGGTTAACTTTCCTGGCCACTTTGAAAGGCCCAATGTACCGCTGGGAGAGTTTGCGGGACTCTACTCGTAAGGGAAGGTTCTTTGTGGAGAGCCAAACTCTCTGTCCGGAACGCAGGGTAGGGGCAGGTCTGCGTCTACGGTTAGCATGTCGCTGGTACTGCTGAGAGACTTGAAGAAGCTTGTGTCGAGCTTTCCTCCAAGTCAGATGACAGCGTCGGATGAACTGCCGAGCGGAGGGAACTCCAACTTCAACTTCTTGATTAGGGAACAGTGGAGGGGTATAACCAAACTGGCATTCGAAGGGAGACATGCCTGTAGCCGATGAGCATAGAGTGTTGTGGGCGTACTCCGCCCACATAATGAAGGATGACCAGGAGGATGGATTATTGGCAGCCATACACCTCAGAGTAGTCTCCAGATCCTGGTTTAACCTCTCCGTTTGGCCATTGGACTCAGGATGGAATCCCGAAGATAGGCTCACGGTTGCCCCTAGAAGTTGACAGAATGCCCGCCAGAATCGAGGAAAACTGGGGGCCTCGATCAGAAACAATGTCCTGTGGGATGCCAAAAACTCGAAAAACATGGGTAATGATCAACTCCGCAGTCTCTTTAGCAGTGGGCAACTTAGGCAAGGGAATGAATCTGCCAGCCTTAGAAAATCTGTCAACAATGACCAGAATGGTGGTGTTACCTTGGGACGGCGGGAGTCCAGTAATGAAATCCATGGAGAGATGAGACCAGGGTCTTCGAGGTATGGAGAGAGGGTGGAGCAACCCCTGAGGTGAGCGGTGAGACACCTTCCCCTGATTGCAAGTTGGGCAGGCACTTACAAAGGTCTTGGTATCCTCTTTGATATTAGGCCACCAAAACCTTCTCTGGAGGAATTCAAGTGTGCGAGTGGTACCTGGATGGCAGGTCAGACGAGAGGAATGACCCCACTGGAGAACCTGGGAGCGAACAGCTTTAGGAACAAACAAGCGGTTGGCTGGCCCCCCTCCTGGGTCTGGCTCCCAGGTCTGAGCTTGTCTTACGGTACTTTCAAGTCCCCATCTTACGGGGGCCACGATCTTGGAGCTCGGGACTATGGGTGTGATGGGATCTTCTTGGTTACTGCTTGCGTATACTCGAGACAGGGCATCAGGTTTCAGATTTTTGGAGCCAGGGCGGTAGGACAAGATAAACTGAAACCGGTTGAAGAATAGAGACCATCGAGCCTGACGAGGGTTCAGTCGCTTGGCCTGCTGAATGTACTCTAGATTTTTGTGGTCAGTGAGCACTTGAAATGGGTGTTTGGCCCCCTCAAGCCAATGTCTCCATTCCTCAAGCGCCAGTTTAACAGCCAGTAACTCACGGTCCCCCACATGGTAATTCCTCTCTGTAGGTGTAAGACGGTGTGAAAGGAATGCACATGGATGAAGTCTGTTATCCTCCCCCCTCTGGGAAAGTACTGCTCCAATACCCACATCCGAAGCGTCCACCTCCACCACAAAGAGTTTGTCTGGGTCGGGGAGGTTAAGAATGGGTGCTGAAGTAAAACGGAGCTTGAGTTCATTAAAGGCTGACTCTGCTTCAGGACTCCAGCAAAAGCCTGCCTTATTCCCTTTAGTGAGAGCTGATAGGGGAGCCACCACAGAGCTGAAGTTCAAAATGAACTTGCGGTAAAAGTTAGCGAAGCCAAGAAATCGCTGCACCTCCTTCACAGACGTGGGAGTGGGCCAACCCGTGACTGCTTGAACCTTCTGGGGATCCATTTGAATATGACCAGGTTTAGTGATGAATCCCAGGAACTGTACTTGGGTCACATGGAATTCACACTTCTCGGGTTTGACAAAAAGGTGATTATCGAGAAGGCGTGTAAGAACCTTTCTGACATGCTCAATGTGTTCACTGAGGGATCTTGAAAAAATTAGAATATCATCCAGATAGACAAATACAAACTGATTGAGCATGTCTCGAAGGACATCATTTATCAGAGCCTGGAAAACCGCAGGAGCATTGGTGAGACCGAAGGGCATAACTAGGTACTCATAGTGCCCGGTGGGGGTGTTAAATGCGGTCTTCCACTCATCGCCTTGTCTAATGCGCACAAGATGGTAAGCATTGCGCAAGTCGAGTTTGGTGAAGATGGAAGCTCCCTGCAGAAGCTCAAAGGCTGTGGCCATAAGTGGCAATGGGTAACGGTTCCGGATAGTGATTTTGTTGAGGCCTCTGTAATCTATGCAGGGTCGAAGGCCCCCATCCTTTTTGCCCACAAAGAAAAAACCAGCACCAGCAGGTGATGTGGATTGACGAATGATCCCTGCTGCGAGGCCCTCCTCAATGTAATTGTCCATAGCAGCACGCTCGGGAGAAGACAAGGAGAATATGTGGCCTCTGGGGGGACATGTACCTGGAAGCAGGTCAATGGCGCAGTCATAAGGACGGTGTGGTGGTAAAGAGGTGGCTCTCTTTTTACTGAAGACTGCCTTGAGTTGGTGGTACTGAGTGGGGACTTGAGACAGGTCTAGGGGGTCTTGGGACTCGAGAATAGGGTCAGGGGAACTCTGGACCAAACAGGTGACCTGACAAGTGGGACCCCAACTGAGGATAGCGCCAGTGGACCAGTCAAAGTGAGGGTTATGGTGAAGAAGCCAGGGGTGGCCGAGGACCACAGGGAACTCTGGAGATTGTATCAGGTGGAAACAAACCTCCTCCTGGTGTTGGTAAATAGAGAGGTGAAGGGGAGAGGTAAGAAGGGTTACCTTGCCGTGGCCCAGAGGTCTTCCATCCAGTGCAGTAACTGTCAGAGGGGTAGCGAGTGCATCAGAGGGGATCTGGAGACTCCTAGCAAGAGATAAGTCCATAAAGTTCCCGGCTGCACCTGAATCCACCAATGCTTTGAGTTGATGCTTATGATTTCCCCAAGCAAGTGTGATGGGGAGAAACAATCCTGAATTGGAAGGCGGGGCAATGCGAGTGATTCCCGTTACAGTCCTTCCTTGCCTGTACGGGACCGAGCGTTTCCCGAGAGCTCTGGGCAGGCAGAACGGAAATGTCCAGGGACCCCACAGTAAAGGCAACAACGCTCCCTCATGCGGCGGTCACGTTCTGACGGAGAAATCCGGGTACCACCCAACTGCATGGATTCTGGAAATCCTTTGGATGGAGGTAACTCCTCTGTAGGAACTGAACTGACAGGAGGTTTGAAAAACTGGCGACTCAAATTCCTCTCCCTCAGACGATTATCCAGCCGGACCGCCAGGTCAATGAGGGACTCTAGATCACAGGTTGGCTCTCGTGTTGAAAGTTCGTCTTTGAGTGCCTCAGAGAGACCATTCTGGAAGCACACCATGAGAGACTCGTTGTTCCAGCCACTCCCTGCTGCAATAGTGCGATAATGGATGGCATATTCTGCAGCACTGAGACTACCCTGCTGGAGGGACAGCAGTCGTTTAGACGCCTCTCTGCCACTAATGGGATGATTAAAAACCCGTGTGAATTCCTTTTCGAATGTAGAATAACTTGAGCAGAAGGGGCTCTGGACCCTCCAAACTGCTGTTGCCCAGGAGAGGGCCTTACCAGAAAGGAGAGTGATGACATAAGCAATCTTGGCCCTGTCTGAAGGGAAGGATGATGGTTGTAGCTCAAATGTGAGGGAGCACTGAGTGAGGAATCCACAACAAGCACTGGGATCTCCCGAGAATCGTTGTGGTGGAGGTAGGCGAGGTTCTACAAGGGAAGCTGACA
Organism: Thymallus thymallus; assembly: GCA_023634145.1. Taxonomy (NCBI): domain Eukaryota; kingdom Metazoa; phylum Chordata; class Actinopteri; order Salmoniformes; family Salmonidae; genus Thymallus; species Thymallus thymallus. The sequence continues at coordinate 30,270,536 of CM042406.1, forward strand.
TTTGAGGTTCCGGAAGCGGTACAGAAGCTGCAGTTGAGGCAGCAGCTTGGGTAGAAGACAGCCGATCAAAAATCTGATGGACAGAGGACATGACGTTAGACAGTAATTGTGAATGTTTAACCATCAAGGCCTCCTGTTGAAGAATCACTGCTTCATGACGTTGGACTGAGGACTCATGCTTAGCCACGGTAGTGAAGAGCTCTTGCATGCTGGGCGTCTCTGGGTTCATGTCTTGGCTTGGTGTTTCTGTCAGAACCAGGACTTGAACTCGGGTCTCTGGTGTGAAAGTCAGACTCTCAATCCTTGAGCCACAGGAGAATGGTGAACCCAATAGTAAGACGCACTAAGGAGAACTTGAGATGCCAAAAAATGGTTTAATAAAAGTTCAGGCAATAGTCCGTAGCTGGAGCAAAAACAGCAAAAGGTAGTACTCAAAAAACAAAACCATCCCTAAAGGGGATTCCAAACATTATTCCAAAAATACAAAATTTCTTAAAGCAAAAAACTCCAGAGGAAAAGTCCACAAAAATAAAGTAGAGAAGGGAATAATCCATAGACAAAAGAAAATACAATATCTCAAGAGCACTTACTCAGGCAACTGGCTTCAGGACAACTAAACACCAAGCAAAGAATCTATGAGACAGAGTCACTTAAATATACACAGCAGACGAGACACATGTGAATCTAATAACACTGATTACCAGCTGAGTAAGCTGGGCCTGAGGGTAACATGAGGACCTCTAGAGGTCAAAACACAACATGACAGCAAAATACTGACAATACTATGCAATATCTTTTATATCTTTTTTTTGCACTCCAGATATCTTGTATTTCTATACTTTTTCATACTGCCGCTCTATGTATCATGTACCGTGCACCAGGAACACAACTCAAGAAGGAGCACCACAAGGAGCACAGTCCAGAGGAAAAGAGCAACCAGCACAAGGAACACAACTCAAGAAGGAGCACCACAAGGAGCACAGTCCAGAGGAAAGGACACAAAGCCTTCTTTGTTTGTTCTCCTCCATGCCTGAACAATCAAAAAGCCACAACAGACTTTGATCACAGACTATAGTATAACATCATTTAATGTTCAGGAGTTCCAGGTCTTACACTAATAATAATAATAATGATAAAATCATAACAATAACACATATTATTTTATACACTTTTCACGACACCCAAAGTCGCTTTAGATACACAATAAAATCAACAGGATAAAAAGCAATAAAATCAAATTTTAAACAAGTAAGTATTAATAAGTACACTAAACATGACAGGTTGACTATGGAGAACACTAAACATGATGACAGACTGACCAGGGAGAACACTAAACATGATGACAGACTGACCAGGGAAGTGAACTAGACAGAGGATAAAAGCTAAGACAACAGAGAATCTGGGAAAGCCTGTGTGAAGAGGTGTGTCTTTAGTGTGGACTAGAATATGGGTATGGATTGTGAGGTTCTGACATGGAGATGGAGGGAGGTCCAGAGTTGGGGAGCTGTACTGCTAAAAGCCCGGTGTCTCATAGAGTGGAGCCTGGTGCGAGGGAGGGTGAGGAGGCTAGTGTCAGCGGAGCGCAGTGAACAGGTGTGAGTGTAGGGGTGCAGGAGGTCAGTAAGGTATATGGGCGCCAGTCCATTGAGTGCTCTATAGGTGAGCATGAGCGAATTGAAGATGATCCTGTATTGAACTGGGAGCCAGTGGAGTTTGATGAGGGTGTGGTTGATGTGGTCTGGTGTGTGTGAGGACTTTTGAATATGTTGAAGTCTGTCCAGTGTTTTGGCAGGGAGTCCGTAGAGAATGTCGTTGCAGTAGTTCAGACGTGATAAAAACGAATGTTTCAGCAGTGGGGTCAGTGAGAGAAGGTCTGAGTCATGAGATGTTTTTGAGGTGGAAGAAGTTGGTGATGTTCAGGATGTGGAGTTGGAGTTGGATGGTCTTCACTTCACTTCTTGTCTTTCATTCTATTTCCTACCTTTTCATTTTCATTCTTGTTATGTTTGTAAATATTTTGATTAGTGTAATGAAATACTGATTGTATAAAGAAATTGTGTTTGTCTTGTTAATCAGGTAAAAATAATGAATACCTTCAGATTAATCAATGTGTTACTTTTATTCAAATTGTAATCTTATAAATACTGTGACAATTTGTATCCAATACTGGACTGGTGCTCTGTTAATAATTTTGTAGTAATAATTGTACACACTCCCCCCCCCTACAAATATAACTATAAACCTTGGAGGACAAATGTACGCTGAGTGTAGCTAGCTAATTAGCAAATTAGTACCATGGAAGGAATCAGTGCTATGGAGGGGACTGGGAGTACAGCAGTACAGAATATCTTCAGAAAATCTCCATTGCAAGGTTAATAGACTGTATGGCTTGCTTTGTCAGTTAGATTAATTCCTCCTTTCAGGCTATTCACACCATTATTCTTGGGGGAGGTTTAATAAGAAATGCAACAGTGAAGCTGTGATTAATTCGCAACACAAGATTTCATTGCTGTTTGTTGCCTGCATAACACACTGAAGGAGTGATCTTTACTAGGGACTCTGGTTTCAAATCAATTCACTCAATGAATTTCAAACTAAGGTTTTTACTGTCAACCTACTTTTTAAATTTGACCTACCCTAAAAGGTCAGTGCAATTTGTCTATGTCAACCTCTGCAGTTAATTGTGTTTATTGTTTAATTAGTATTTCGTTTTGATTGGTGCAGATGAACTGAGGTGAGTAATTGCCATTGAGGTAATTACTACTTCGTCTTAAAAAAACAGGTATGTGTTCGGGTTGATGTTTTGAAATAAATACTCGAAAAAAAGTCCAGTCATCATTGATTTAAATAAATCTCTAGAATTTTATTAAAGCGCATTGGACCAGATGCCTTGCCTCTCTCTCACAAACACCCACACCCACAAAGACCTGCAAAAACATACTGTGAAGTCATATTTCTAGGTTTGTAATGATTTTGCAGTTTCAGCCCATAACTGCTTATGAGGTTTTAGAGGCATGTCAATATTATGGTTAAACATAAGCTCAAATATGGATTTTTGTTGTTTACTGTAAAAAGCAGCATGGAAAACATTTACTGGAATTTACTGGTTATTTAGCAGAGATACAATAAATGCCATAGAATTGCTCTCAAAAGTAGTAAAATATATGAGTAAAAATAACATTAAAATAAAATGGCTGTCATCTCTCTCAAGGTAGTATACAAACTCACAAAGCTTCACCTCAATTCCTGATTTAAAAAAAAAGCTAGAATGGTGACATTCTCTACTCGCTTAGTAAAAATAAAAAAAATCTGTTACACAATTCAGGAGACACTTCTCTGTAACTTTCCTGTCAATCTTTTGATCTTAAATTGACTACCAATGCAATTTATCTTACTGCCATCATTTCTCCTTTCTCCTGGTAGGTGATTTGAGAGCAGAAACCCTATCGACCTCATTACAGGGTAGATAAGGATGGAGACAAGGTCAGCAGCGTGCCTCTCTACACTTCTGTGAGTCGGTAGAGACAAGATTCTTTAGGAGAGGGTAGTAAGCTGGTTTTTAGAGCCCCTTTGAGGACATTTTTGATATTTGCTCATTTTGTACAGTCTCCTAAATCTAGCATGTATGTTTCCATTAAAATTATATCTTCTAGTCTCTTGTGACCGATTTGCTTCTGGGTGCCAAGATTCACACTTATAAAATAAAAATTCACATTCAATACCACCGCTACCATCGCATGGCTATATAAGCTTAAAAATATTTCCTTTGTTATCTTTGGACCCTCTCCACCCACCCCTGGTCCAAATTTCTTCCAAGTTGAAACAGAATGCTTGACGTCTCCTGCTCCCTTGGGGTCAAACTACAGGGACCATGGTTAATGTGGGAAATGATAATCCTCACATTTAATGCCTGATTACAATAGAAGACACAAGAATACTAATCACACTAGAGATGCTAGCAACTGCAATTGCCAAAAACCAATGTCCCTGTAGATACTGTAGCTCAGGCTTAAAAAACATGATGTTACGTTTCCCCTGGGCCAGATGAGATCAGAGTGCATAGGCTTCTCTAGGCTACCTGCAGCTGTTTTTTTTATTTTGCGTCAGGTATGGGCTTCCATATAAAACAGCTCTTTGTGGTGAATTCACTTTTACCCACGATTTCAGTCACAATTTTCTTTTACCATGATTTGCATGATAATAATATAAATGAAGCCTGGTTTGTTTTAATGTTGTAAGGTAGGCCCATTGTTGCCAGGTCAAGCAAAAATTTCTAGCCCCATGACCCCTCAACACCTGCCCACAAGGCCTGAAAAACCCCTTGCCTGTATCCAGAGCACTCTTCTCCTGCTGTGAACTGCCAATCTGTCTGTTCTTTTTTGTTCCACAGATCCAAACTATTCACGTCAAATTGAATTATTTACAGTCTGTTTCCTCTTCTTTTAGATAGGAGGGTTGTCCTCATCTACCTCAGCCTGTTGTGCTGAGTAGATGTCAGCGGTGAACAATGAGAGCATCCTTGCTGATGGCCTGAATCTGTGGTAGCATATGTTGCTCCTTTGCATGTGAACTCGGACTCTCATGATGTTCTCAAGGGATCTTTCCTGCAATCTGTTTCTCAGCTTGTTTTTTTTTTATCAGTGCCATCTGGGAGAACGCAAAATGTCCAAGTTCCAGAAAATATTTCTCCCCTGCAGCATCAGTGTGTCTAGCCACCTCTAACCGTTATATTTTACTTATCTTCTTTGTTGGTCCATTCTTGAGTGTGGATCACTCTCCACTGTTGGTCAGGATCTCCTTTGAAGAGAGGGAACAAGGAGAGAGCATCTAGACGTGGCTTGACGCTACTGAGCACAATACTCAGGGATGTTATCCGGAAGTCTCTTCTTGGTCCCCTTTTCCAGAACTTTCATGTTCTGTCCTATGTGTGGGTCAATTCCTCTTGCTTCAGAGAGGGCATGGCGGAACTGAACCCAGAATTCCACAGCCCCGAGCGGCAGGCGATACTCAACTGTCAAGTTCCATGAGTTCGCTCCAGATGTGGAATTCTTGTGGCACCATGACTTGCTCCACAAGAGAGCAGTAGAAGGTCATTAGATCAGATAAGAGTTTTCCTGGATTGGCTGAGTCTTGCTGGAAAAGTTTGTTGATCCTGTTCAAATCTCACAAGATTGGCTGCAGAAACCTCAGGTACACAAGGTTGTCTGGGTGAGTGTATGTCTGGTAAAGTAGCTCTGCAGCTTAGCTTCTCTCACTGTCTTCTGTGAAATGAAAGTGCAGCTTCAGCTCATCATACTGTGACAGTACCCGATAGACACGATCGTTGATTGCAAGCCATCTGGTGTCAGAGAGTTGCAGTGTCTTCAGAGGGGCTTCACCAATATTGATGGTGTTTTAAACAGTATGTCCAAATATTTGGAGAGTCGCTGGGTGGCATTGGAGAACCATGTATATGTCTGG